>QJOA01000480.1:0-51051 GCA_004155915.1 Monosporascus sp. CRB-9-2
GACAGCATATGCTGGGCAAATGCTAGTGGTTACAGCATTTGCTGGGCAAATGCTAATATAGTTGCTAAGCAAATGCTACAGGTACCAGCATTTGCCCAGCATATGCTGTCGATACCAGCATTTGCTGGGCAATTGCTAAGTAATTATACCTATAATTTAAGTACCCAAGTACCGATAAAAGTGGAGGTACCGGATTATTTTTCCAGCAAATAGGCTTGGCGATTTCTACTCCCCCCGAAATTGCTGCTGCGCCACTTTCGTTCTACTCCCCCGGAACTTTTCTCTACTCCCTCCGAACTGGTCCCCGAGTCCATACGTAGAATTACCGCAAAGACAGTACACCCGCTAATCCGCCAAGATGTTAGTCTCATAAGCGATCTCGTTCGACTTGCTCCGAGTCCCTCCAAGTTCGCTTTTCTTCACCCTCCTCTTTCTCATCCCCCCCCTCTCCGTAATACCCCCACCAATAATAGTCGTGCCAAGCTTTCGTCATATAATTTACTGGCGGAACAATACCAGTAGTAATGGTAAATTGGTGCCAGTCGATCTCGCCATCGTCGACCTCGAATATATTGCCTTCATAGACCTCTTCTGATCCCACCGGAATCGATCTGTTTAGAAAGCTCACCCTGAGCTTTGCTTCTAGAAGCTCTGATGCGTTTCCTTGTTCCAGCAGTCTCTTAGCAAGTTCATAACGATGTAGACGGAGAATATTCAAAAGCGCAATCGCATCATTGTGGAGGTTCCTGAGCGCTGGGACTCCCAGGTTTCGAGTCACAAGGTTTTTCACCAAATAAGAACTGGATACGTCGTCCTTAGCTAGTAAAATCCGTTTCTGGATCGCCCCGAAGCGACAATAATGAGGGCTTTCGGGGTGGTAATATCGAATGAACATATCCTGGATCTCAGGATAGTTCGCGAGTAGTGAGTGTTGCGTGCAGCCAAGTGTCAGACAGTACGCCTCTCGGTCGTGGACCCAGTCCGTAGCAATGCCTATAGGATCCGCGCCGAGAGCCTGTCGTATAATGCTTAATGCGAACTCTGATTTAACGCTTCTGGTTGATAAAGCGAAAAAGGCAATAGGCGTCTCGAGAATCAGTGGCGAACTCAGATACTCCGCCACAGTGTAGTGAGCCAGGTGAACAAATAGATCGGTGCCGCCGTTTGATAGTGTGTCTCGAGCGCCTTGGAATTCATCTTCAAGGGCAGTTGATATAGAAAAGTCCGGATCTGTCCTATCCTCATATTCATTATCATCAGGGGAGATGGTGATGAGGCAACTGCAAAGGTCTTCTAAGTCCTCGAGGCTATATGTGGACATGTCTATATCAGGGTCGGCTTGGTGGAGGTCGTACATAACGGCTTGGAGTAACAAAACTGCGTTGATCCCTCGGTCATTCAGCCAAAGGGCACTTTCATGACCCAGAACCCACAAAAGAACGCGACGCACAAATGGACGGTCGATTTCCGGGATGCTTTCGAATATGCGAAGATAAGTTTCCGCCAAATCTTCAGGTAAGTTGCGTAGGGCCGCTAGAATCTGCCCTTCGTTGCGAAGCCGTTCAATAACCCGGATTTGACATTCAGCCCAACGGAACCTAATTAGAAGGAAGGCATCATTAGCTTACGAGTCCATTCAGTCTTTTCGCACTTTTAGCGATGCAGAAAAGCGTTGCTGCCAGTAAGGCTCTACGCGCGAGAATCCTTGACTTACATCCCCTGAGCTCCTTGTACCAATGATTCTTCGATAAGTGGGAATAGATGTCTCGACCGGCTTAGACGGCGACTTGATGCCAATCTGAAATGTACGAAGGTTCTGATGTCCTCTGCAACGGCAGTGTTTGCCATGGGTAGGGAGATCGAAACCCCCGAGAATACCCTCTCAATGTCGAAATACGGCCGACTGCTTGCCAAGATCCTGAGATTGTTGAAGCGTTTGTCAATGGCCAATGTGGCGATCACAGACACAAGGTCACCCCGAGATTCGCTCTCATCGACTGCGTCAATGACCACGTAGAATGTTCTGAACCGAGACAACATGGCCTCAAGGGCGTTCTCGAGTTCAGGTACACTAGGCTCACATCCGTCGTCGTATAGCTGCTTGAGCTGTCGTGGTACCCACTGCGACTGGCGACAAAGTTGGCCGATGATCCATCGCAAGAACGGCGCAGATTCGTCCCTGTTGTGCGAGTGATGACAGTAATAATAAGCTTGGCCAAGCTCAGGATCATCTTTACAGACATCCTTCAAACGTTCAATAATGAACGACATCAGGACCGTCTTTCCGGCTCCTGGAATCCCATTTATCCATAAGAATCTGGCATCCTCGTTATTCTGTATCCAAGAATTCCACTCGGATGACTTGAGCAGCCAGGCGCTAGTGTGTTTCTCGTGCTTCTTGAATGCTTCGCAGTGCAGTGGAGACGGATCTACACACTGGAGCCAACGAACGATGGCTTGGCGTTGGTTGTCTGCAAGATTCATGTAAGCACGCCTCACGTAGCGAGTGCTCCGCATTCTTGCGAATATTCGCTTACCCGTGATCGTATAGTCCAGCCTCTGAACGCCAGACTTTATGTGCTTGATGTCATGTCTGACGAGAGAAGACGGTTAGCCAACCCGAATCTGAGGAGAACTACCTCGCTATTCCAGAACACTAAAGTTTTGTGAATAATGTTCGCACATCCTTGAAATGGGCGACGCACATGATATCACCGGTAGTGGCTAAGAGCAGGGTCGACTTATGACGAGAGATCTCGGCGAGAAGCTTCCTTGCTTTTGATTCCTTGAGTGGCCATGCCAACTGGGTCAAGACCCTTCTGTGCGAGTCGCTCGTTGGAAGCCCACGGTTTTCCTTGGGGAGAAGGTTTTCCAGCTCGGAGAGTGCATTACGAATTGCCTCGACGGGACCCCCCTTTCCAAACAGGTCTGGAAGCAGCTGCATCGATTTGGGGTGTAGATCAGCCGCGCCCAGACTGTCGAGAATGGCCCTCAACGAGATCGCCTCGCCCATGATCATTTGCATGTCCTTCGGCGCATCTTTGATCGTCTCTACACAATACTTGCATGCGCGAATGATGCGGTCGGTGACCTCGATGAATGTGACGATGCTAGCCCCGAGGGACAAAGGGTCTGCCATGGTGATCGCAACGACGAGCAAGACAACCCGGATGCTTGAAAACAGAAGTTGCACTTCAGGCGAGGCGGGGCATCGATTTAGCCTGCATTGTCAGCTGGCCAGGGCTTGCTCAGCAGGCTGCCAATCTGGTTGGCAAAGCAGCAATACCCCCTGAACCTGACGCTGGAGGTTGCATCAGGAAGACTGCGCCGCCACCTGGGCGCCTATTACCCGGCTATATTCTGGATCGGGATTGGTTGCGGCGCATATCGTTCCCTTCGCCTCTCCTCAGCTCTATTCATAAGATGCACAGGTGTACATAGTAGATTGCGTTGAAAAGACATAAAGAGCAGGTCGTTCCACGGTACAGGTTTTGATGCGATTCAACACGTTATGATAACGAACGCCCTTTAAGTTGGTAATAGTGCTGCTAAGGATAATATACTAATGGTTTAGTATATTTCGAATTGTCCTGGTTAAATAGTCTTTTTCTCAGCATATTACATCATAATACTTAAACTGCCTAAGCGGCTAAGCTGCATAATACCCAATCCGATCACGAGCCGAATGTCGCACATCTCTGCGCTCCGCACATCGGCAGAATTTGGAGAATAAAGATGTTGGACGCTAGTGGATCCCCTTTTTTTTTTTTTCATCCATCAGGAGAGCTGCAGGGTGGTGGTTAACCGGAGATGCCCTGGTGATTCAACGCAAGGTGGTACTGCCTATTGCTCTGTAGTTGGTTAGAGATGACACATTGGAGTTACAAATTCTATTCTAACTAGTGCTTTTCGTACACGAATGACTTGGCCGTATATAAACCGGCAAGTAGAGGAGCAGCAAGCTCAAGCTAACTTACTGAGAACGGACCGACGGTTGGTTACTCGACTATCCGCAGTTCCATGAGCCTCATTCCTTTCACCTGAATTTGGCTGTTCCATACCTGCAAGCTTTTATAGGACCCTTGTGTGTTTAAGTTTGTTTACTTAGCTGGCCGTTTGGGAGCACCGAGAATCCCGTCCGATTCGGAGAGCGCTGAGCAGCCTACCTGGCCTCAGATATTCCGGCCGTCCTTCCTCGGTTACTCGCTGTCCTTTCTGCCGTGACATTTTACCCCCGAACATAAATCTACCTCCGCCGGTCTCTTCCTCCTCCCCCCACCCCTTCGTCATCATGAACCCCGCCGTGCGCTACATTCGACCGTCCGCCTTCACCAGACCGGCGCGGCCAGTTTTCAGGACGGCAGCAGCAGCAGCAGCGCCTAACAGCCCAGCGATACCGGTAGCCTTCTTTCACATTAGCAGAGCGAACATGGCGGCCCAGAAGATCAAGGTCAAGAACCCCGTCGTCGAGCTCGACGGCGACGAGATGACCCGCGTCATCTGGAAGGACATCAAGGACAAGTTCATCTTCCCATACCTCGACATCGACCTCAAGTACTACGACCTGGGCCTCGAGTACCGCGACCAGACCAATGACCAGGTCACGCTCGATGCCGCCGAGGCCATCAAGAAGTACTCGATCGGTGTCAAGTGCGCCACCATCACACCCGACGAGGCGCGCGTCAAGGAGTTTAACCTTAAGCAAAGTAAGCAAGATCCCGATTCCCAGAAACCGGTCGCATTCCCCTGTAACTGCGTTCTTACATGCATGGCGTCTGCCGTGCAGCGTTGAATACACACCCGACCCCGCATATCCAGAGCCATTACCCCAGAGCCAAGACGAGGAGGGCCGTCATATTTTAGCCTTCGGTCAGCAGCGAGCTAGCCAGCCAATCCTGACCGTTCCGCCTCGAGTTACATAACAAGCACATTGGCTGAGTGACTGACACCCTCTCCCTCCGCAGTGTGGCTGTCGCCCAACGGCACGATCCGCAACGCCCTCGGCGGTACCGTGTTCCGCGAGCCCATTGTGATCCCGCGGATCCCGCGCCTGGTGCCGGGGTGGAAGAAGCCCATCATCATCGGCCGCCACGCGTTCGGCGACCAGTACCGGGCCAAGGACGCCGTGTTCCCCGGCCCCGGCAAGCTGTCGATGGTGTACACGCCCGAGGGCGGCGGCGAGCCGCAGGAGATCGAGGTCTACCAGTTCAAGGACGGCGGCGGCGTGGCGCAGACGCAGTACAACACGGACGAGAGCATCACGGGGTTCGCGCACGCCAGCTTCAAGCTGGCCCTCGACAAGGGCCTGCCGCTGTACATGAGCACCAAGAACACCATCCTCAAGAAGTACGACGGCCGCTTCAAGGACATCTTCCAGGACCTTTATGATACCCAGTACAAGAAGGACTTCGATGAGAAGGGCATCTGGTACGAGCACCGCCTCATCGACGACATGGTCGCCCAGATGGTCAAGAGCTCGGGCGGCTACATCATGGCGCTGAAGAGTGAGTCGCGAAGCGCCCGTCTTCTTGCTTCCTCCCCCGGATCCCCCGTACTTTCTATTTTCTCTCTCCCCCACCCGTCCCCATCCCCCGTCGTAGAAATCATTGTTTTCTCGTGCTGACAGTAAGGAAAAGACTACGACGGCGACGTGCAGTCGGACATCGTAGCGCAGGGCTTCGGCTCCCTCGGCCTCATGACGTCGGTCCTCGTCACGCCGGACGGTAAGACGTTCGAGTCGGAGGCGGCGCACGGCACGGTGACGCGGCACTACCGGGAGCACCAGAAGGGGCGGGAGACGAGCACGAACCCGATCGCCAGCATCTTCGCGTGGACGCGGGGCCTCAGCCAGCGCGGCAAGCTCGACGACTCGCCGGAGCTGATGGCCTTCGCCGAGCGTCTGGAGAAGGCCTGCGTCGACACGGTCGATGTCGACGGCATCATGACCAAGGACCTCGCGCTCGCCTGCGGGAAGACCGACCGCGCCGACTACGTCACTACCACCGAGTACCTGAACGCCGTCGAGAAGCGCCTCAAGAACGCGGTCAAAGAGAAGTTGTAGATAAGATGGCCTTGGCGTGGGCGGGTGATACTGAACCCCCGTTCTATGCGCGAGCGAGAGCGTGCAGGTATAATGAGACCTGCACGAGGGCGGGTCGATAGATGTGAATAGCATACGCACCCCGGCTAGGATATAGCCGGTGATCTCTGTAAATAGAAACACGCCTTTGCATTTGACGATCTATGCATGTATGTACACACACTGGTTGCTATACGAAAAACATCACGAACAGGAAGAAATCAGGATATATGCAATTGCTACCTCCCTATCTATCCATGTACTCGATCTCGACGATCATAGTTTACCCACCTCGCCTGTCCTAAGTAGGTATGCACTGTGCACCATGTCACGTCTCATCATCGCCTTCTCCGCCACCCCCGAGAACGCCACCCCTATCTATCACCAGAAAGAAAATGGAAAGGAGTTCGAACGGAAAAAAAAAACTCCCGCTATGGAAGGATGGGGTATCTTGTTAACTCGTACTTCAAACTTGTCAGTCGGCGCCGCCCGCAACAGTAGCGGCCCATACTTTCTTTATGTTCGCACACACCAAGCAGCTCTCCTCTCCCCTACCTATGTATGTATTCCGGGCCTCGATATCCCCGCCCTTTGCTAAACCTCTTAACGAGGCCTTCTCTTTCCCCCTTCTTCTGCTTGCCACTATCGCACTATACATAGCTTCCCCTCGGTTTTCTAGATGAGGGAGAAAACCGACGTGTTAGGTGATGGTAGTCACAGAATCCCCTCTACTGAATCACACATCCGAACCCGATTCCATGCGACCAGATGGGGAACTAGTCAGTATCTACTTGACGCAAAATCATGACCGAATCACGATCACGACTTCTCACCACCACCGGCAGCAGCGGGCATCGTGCTGGGCGCATTTTCTGCTGTGACACCGCTGTACGCGGGCCGCGCCTGCGGCGGCGGCGCCGTGAGGTCGGCGGCCATGGCCTCGTCATAGCTGGGCGGCGGCGCGTCGTAGGGTGCCGGCGCGTTGCCGGGACCGAGCTGCGGGGGGTACAGGGGATCCTGCTGCGGCGGCTGAGCGTATGGTTGCGGGTGCGGGTGCGCTTGGTGTGGAAACGGCGAAGGGGAGGACGGGGACGGGGAGACGGTCGACGGCCTCGGCGGCACCTGCGGGGGCAGCGACTCGAGGAGCTGCGGCGGTGGGCGGATGCCAGAGAAGACCTCGATCTTGGAAAGCTTGAGGGGAAGGTGGATGACCTGGGGCACGGGAACGCCGCCCCAGCTGAGGCTCAGCTTGACCTCGATCTCGTAGCGGCGCGAGAGGTTGCAGGCGCGGAACGAGGGCGCGATGGTGTTGGGCAGGGGGCGGTCGGCCCAGAGGCCGCGGCCGGGAACCTCGAACTCGGCGTCGACGGGGTCTTTGGGTGTCCCAAGCTCGATGGAGAGGTTGTTGCTCGCTCCTCCCGAGGAAAAGACTATCCACCGCGTCACCTCCTCGTTGTGCAGGTCCTGCACCCGCACGTGCGTGTATCCGACGAGCACAATCTCGAGGCCCACGAGGTGCACCGTCTCCGTTGCCGGCGCGAGCTTACGCGCGAGGATGCGCAGCGGCAGAGGCTCGTTGCAGGTGACTATGCTCGGGTAGGGCAGGCGTGCCGACATCTCGACCGAGGGGGGCGTCTGCGGTGTCTGTTCCGCTTCGTTGTTGTTGCTGATGTTGGTCTTTCCGCTGCTGCTACCCCCCAGCCCGAAGAACGACTTCCTCTGGTGGTAGGGTTGCGATGACGCCGACGTCAGGGGGGTGCGCGGCTTGAAGGTGAAGGGCCGGCGCGCGAAGGCCTCCTGGTTCGTGGGCGCGGGTCGCGGCGGCTCGATGGGCAGGAACTTGAAGCCAACCTGGTAGCGCCAGTTCTCCTTGAAGAACCCGGGGCGCTGGATCGTCACCTTGATGTAGTACCTGATCTCGGCCTCCTGCGGGAAACCCGTCAGCGACGGCGGCAGCGTCGCCTTGACGTGGTGCAGGAACAGCTGCCGGCTGCCGTCCATGGTCCGGAACCCGCCGAACCCGAGGAAGCCCGGGCCGGGCGCCCCGCCTCCTCCCCCTGGCCCTCCGGCGCCCCCTCCCATGGCCCCCGGCACGCCGCCAATACCCACAAGAGCCGACATGGCTTGCGGGTCGTAACAGATATTGTTGAGCGGGACCTTGAACTGGAAGCGGAACTCGTGGTGGCCCGGGTTCAGCACGGTGGAGGTGGAGCCGAAGCCCGGGTTCGCCAGCGCGGCGGCGGTGCGCTCGTCCGGGTACACCTGCTGGACCTTGTAGAGGAGCTTGTGGTTCTCGGTGACGACGTTGCCGCGGGGCGTCGCGATGGCCTTCCGGCGATCCCCGAGAGGCACGGCCAGCGCCGTCAGCGACTCGCCCTCGAGCTTGACGATGATGTTGCCGACGTTCTCGGGCCTCGTCAGGTCGAGGAGCACGCGGCCGCTGACGAAGTCGAGGTTCGTGTAGAACTCGGGAGCGTTGTCGAGCACGATGCGTATGGACATGGTGGCGGAAGCATTCGGCTGCGCGGATTATCGGGGGTTCGCGCCCTTTAGGTAGTTCGCGCGTTATAGTCGAGTAGTCGAATATGATCTCTTGTCATACGGATTGACTAAGTGTCTAGGTGAGTATTGTCGGTTGAAGCTCGCGAAAGATGCCCGTTGTAGCCAAGCGCGTACAAAGATGTTGGGAGGCCGAAACCGAGTCACTGTCTTCCAAGGATTACCTGAGGAGTAAAATGAAATAAACCGGAAAAAAAAAAAAGAACGAGCAGAAATCGGTACGGAAGAAGAATCCTTCATCATTTCGATGGAAGCATCGGCACCAAAAGCTGCCCATAATGTCGTGGGTTTGTTAGAGCTTGGCGGCTTAGCAAACTCAACACAGCCCCACGAACTACGTACGTCGTCATTCTTCCATCTTCAATCAGAGAGTCTACTTGTGTCTACTTCGTAATATGGACCGAATACACGGGCATCGATTGCAGGGCCGGCCGTCTTTAAGCAGTAACCTTGGACCCCACCTAATGCATAGACCTAGCAATGCATAAGGATTTCCACCAAAACCCGCGATATATAAAAACTAATAATAAAATAACAAAAATATATATAATAAAATAAAAGTTATATACATATAAAGAACATTATAACTAACTAAAAAACATGGTTTATATTATATAATTACTTATTAATAATTTTTAACAAATATATAAATATTTAAAAATATATATAAATTTAAAAGTTTATTAAAATATTAACATTACAAAATTTCTAAAAATAATCTTAATAATTTAATAATATAATAATTAAACTTTAAGTTTATAAATGGTTTAATATTATAAACGCTTTAAATTATAACTACTTTAAAGTTATATTATTATATATTATAAAAATACTTTGATTTTTAATATATTAATTTCAATATAAATTTAAACGAAATTTTATAAAGTTATACGGTTTAATATGGAAAATATAATACTAAATTAATAAAAGATTTTACCGCGTTTTTATATATTAATATGAGGCTAATTTTATAGACTTTATATTTAAATTTATAATTATTATATCTTAAGTATTTAACTTAAAACTTTTTAAATAATTATATAAATATAAATAAATTAAAAGTAAATTTACGTAAATTATTAGGTTATATCCTAATTTAAATTATAATTAATATTTAATTTTTTTTTTAAATTATTTTAATATAATCTTAAAAATATAAAATTTAAAATTAATTTTAAAGTTTTAATGTAAATATTAAAACGCAAAGTAAAATATAAACCAAAATAAGTAAATATATATATCCGTTATATTAATCAAATTTAATAAATAATAAAATAAAATAATTTTAATAATATAAAATATATTTTCAAATTTAACGTATTTATATATAATAAAATAAGGCGATTATTTATAATTTCTTTTTAATTATACGTAATATAAATAAGATTTTATTATGCAGCATTTTTTATATTTATAATTCGTATTATATAAAAATTAAATAATAAATATTTAATATTTAATCACTTTAAATAAATATTAAAATATATAAATTTATAAACTATATTAACTTTAATTATATTTTAATAACATATTTGTTTACTTTTATCGATAAATATATTTATAAAAAGTTTCATTAACATAAACTTTTAATTTTTATATTTTATTTATTATTACCGTATTTTTACTTTTATTTTGCCTAAAGTTTTCTCTTAGATATCTTAATTATATAATATAAATACTTTATACGTATAAACAAAATGAAGCTTTTTATAAATTCGAAAGCCGTTTTATTTTTATCTTTTTTCGTTATTTTATTATTAGTTTTTATATATCGCTGGTTTTGGTGGAAATCCTTATGCATTGCTAGGTCTATGCATTAGGTGGGGTCCAAGGTTAGAAAGAGAGGGTAGTGAAGCCTCCTTAATACACTGAAAAACAACTGTAACTGAGAGAAAATGATACCAGAGGTGGCTGAAAGCAATTTCCACTAGTAGTTGACCTAACTAAGCCAAGGCCTAGCTATTGGATCTAGCCTTTGCTAGGTATGAGAGAGGGTGACGTGCTTTCCGTGGATAGCTCCTCACCAATATGACTGCACGGGCAAGATGCGTATCCACTCGGTACAGGAAATTGGATTGCTGGCTCAGCCCAACAACATAAGTCCACTTTGACAGGACTAGACAAGCCGGAGCGTCTCTCGACCCATCGGTCAAGTGCACTACGAAATTGATCGCATCGGCTCTGATACCAGGTGCTTCTGAGTGGCGTCACGGAATCATGGAGGAACCTCGATCTTGCTGGAAATTGGCAAACAGCGATGGCATGAATATCCACGAGGCGAAATCCAATAGAGCACCGAGTCTCTTCTGATGTAACCCTGAGAGAAGGAAAGCGAGGGTCGATGTGGTTCGGAAAAGGGGTTATAGTAACCTTTAGAGACGCGCGAAGAGTTCGGGCGTATGCCAAAGAAATTCTTCGACCGGTGCATAACGAGGGAATATCGTATCTCCCCATACCAGGATTTACTCGATAAGACGATAGGATCGTGTTCGATACGTGGAAATCGACAACGATGTTGAATAAACCCTCAGCGAATAACCGGGCTCGGAATACCGGCATAGAGGTAAAAGACCAAGGAGACCCCTCAATTGTTTGGGCGAGAGCCAAGACTACGGGTCCAGGTATTCGGTACTGCCAAGTCGTTAGGCACGGTGGAAACGAAATGATTAGTCTTGGAACTCCTGCCATTTGACCATCCGGTGCTTCAAGTCCAAGATCTCTCCGTCGACAACAAATGTACCATCACCGCGGTGGTGAAACATCCTCCCGCCTTCCCCAGGTTTCTTCTGCGGGTTGAGCCATGCCTTGACCGGGCGGAGAACCCACATCGAGTACTTGCTGACCATCCTCGTGTCCTCGACCACGCATTCGATGTTGGCGATGACGTCCGGGCCACCAATAAGCGGCGCCTTGACCTTCGCGGCCGGGAGCGCCTCCAGCCCAAAGCGTTGCCACTTGCCGCTGCTGGTCTTCTCGCCGGCGTCGTCCTGGTCATCCGCGGAGCAGTTCCCGACATCGACCACCACGCCGGCCATCTCGACGGAGGGCACGGCGAGCACGCACTCGCGCCGCGTCTTGAGCGCGACGAAGGACGCGTCCCAGGGCCCTAGCGTGATCCCGAGCAGCGGCGGCGACTCGTGCTGCATCACCATGTGGAACCCGATGGTCATGACGTTGTGCGTCGAGTCGGTCAGCGACCCCGTCGTGACCAGAAGCACGGGGCCGGGCTCGACGAGCCGGTAGACTTTGGACGGCGGGTATGGCTCGAAGCCGTGGTGATTTTGCGATTGCGGTTCCTCTCCACCGGCTTGGCGTTTGGCGGACGATGATGCCGGGTCGTCCTTGGCCTTGCGCTTCCGAGGCATGATTGGCGGTAGTTTAATAGTGTTCCCGTCGTCCAGGACCCTTATCCTTTCAAGGACAGTTATACCTAGATGTTGCGCGTGAGGTTTCCGGGTCGGAGCCGAGATGTTACTTTGTGTCACTTTTTATTGAAATGACGTCGATCTAAGGCGTCGTGGGGGTAACTTACATACCAAGTCTCGATACATACAGTAGTCAAAAACAGCTGGACGATGCAGCCCCCACCTTCTCCACTTGGTCCGATCACCCCTTGATGCCCCCTTATAAAGAAGAGGCACTGAACATATGAGCCAACATCACACTGCCTAAACATACACTTTCACAACATGACCGCGTTTTCAGTCTGCTGCACCGCAGAATTGCCCACTTCCGTAAGTGTCCGTCCTGAACTCTGCCTTGATATACCCCGTGGCTAAAGGGCATTGTGTAGGTCGCCGACAAGTTCCTCCATGATGCTTTTGTGGAGCCGAGGAACTAGCACCTGGCAGTGACTACAATCTCAGTCTCGTATAGTCTGTCGACGGCTCCGTGTCAGTTTCTACTATTGCAACAAGACCACCTGTGCAGCCGTCCATCTCTCCTTTCGTCGGTCAGACGGTGGAAGATCTGCTACAGCACATTGACAGCCGGTATTTCGCCGTACTTGATGAACTCTCCATGCAGGACGAGACCGCAGTCCTAGTTAAGCACCAAAGAGACGGTACCGCCCTGACCGTACGCAGTCACCTTTGATCAGGCTCAGATCACGTTCACGGCCCTTAGTGTTGCTACATTTGGATTCGCGGATATTCAGGAGAAGGCGGCTTCCACAGGCGGTGTGTATGGTACTCAGAGCCGAGACCATCTTGTCAAAGGCAAGCCCGCTCCAACACCACCATAGCTATTGGCTGTGTCGTGAATTGTGTTGCTTCGCCTACTGTTTATGTGTCTTATGTGCGATACCTCCATATCGCATCATCTGAATGGGATATGTTGCCCTTCAAGGCCGCGGGGAAGGAATATACTAAACACTCGATTAAAACTGGGTAGTTAATTTACGCTATAAGAGACTTAGATAATCTACAATATCCTCTATTTCTGGATGGCTTATAGTTTGCACAGTTCTTTTACTTTGTCTTATACAGGCGTTAGTTATGGTCCGCGCCGCTTGGAGAAAAAGGATGGACAGGGATCCGCGTCTGCCTAGCCCCTGCTCTAGGCTACAGGGTCCAGACCCGCTGCTGCGCGCATCTCATGTAATGTCTGCTGATTGCACCAACATATTGTAAAAAGGTCGGGACATTCAACCATACTGCTTGAGGCCGGCTTGGCCTATTAGGAACTTCGGGAAAACCGACGGGTGTTGTTGGACTGTGCAACCTGGTAGAATACCAATTGATTATCCACGCAACCACTTAGGAGTCCTCGCAATCACACTCGTGCATGCTGGCCTGCAGGCTTTCGGAAATGGGTCCATCGGCAGATACGCTGATGTCAATCGGCGCCAGCATGCGCCAGAGCGAAAGGTCCGATGCGGGGCAAGTAAAGGGCGGCTCGGTCCCGGCGCCCCCCGAGCCGGAGGGATCGCTGTACGTCGTCACGTCGTACACGCGGGACGAGCGATACTTGCTGGAAGGTCTGCAGCCGCCGGAGGTCTACGCGTCGGCTGCGGCGGCGAACCAAGCCGCGCGCGGGATGATGGAGCGGTACGCCAAGATGCTGAACGCACTCGGCGACAGCGACGAGTTCGACTTCCAGCACAACGAAGACCAGGAGTGTGGCGACGTCGGGCTCTACAATGGGAAATTCGTCTGGAAGAAAGCGAATACCGCGGCGGAGGTCCGGGTCTTCAGGGTCGACGGGCCGGAGGGTACGGGCGAAGCGCGGGGGGCGCGAGGAAAGACTAGAAAGAGAAACGAGGGCAAGGTAAAAGTCGAGTCTGTTTCTGACGACGGGGACGGAAATGCAGATGCAATCAACGATGATGAGAACGGGGATGATGACGAAGAGGAAGAGGAAAAGGAAGGAGATGCGAAGCCCGCACCGACGCGAAAGAGGACGCTCTCGCAGAGATCCAAAGCTCCGACCAGATCCTCAACTTCAGCTACCGGTTCCGGCAAGGGAAAAGGTAAGGCAGCGACAGCACCAGCCAAAACCGCAGTGCAGCCCTCGACCTACCGGAAGAAGATCCCCGAGGGAAAGCCGAACTGCCTCAAGGGACTGAAGATCCTCTTCACGGGCACATTCGAGACGATGGACCGCAAGACGTCGATCGCGACGGCGGTCAAGTACGGGGCCGAGGTCATCACCAAGCTCGAGGACACGGACTACATCGTCGTGGGCCTCCGCGCGGGCCCCAAAAAGCTCCAGGAGATCAACGAGAAGGAGCTCGAGACTATCAGCGAGGAGGAGTTCTTCCAGATCCTCGAGAACGGCGTGGGCAGGGAGAAGAGGGAGCGCATGGCGGCGCGCCGACGCGCGGATGAGGAAGCACGCACGGCCGAGGAGAGTGACACTGATGACGCTGCGAGAGGAAAGGGGCGGAGGAAGAGGGCGAGACGCTAGAAGCACGTGGGCTGAAGTCTTCCTGGGCTAAAGCTAGCAGCACGGAACACCGTATTTGCTTGGATTTATCCCGGCGGTGGCACATTTAGATAAACACGGCCACTTCAATGTGTAAATACCTTAAGGGAAAAGGTTAACGGGACGAAGAAGAGCAGTATGTTTTCGCATGTTTAGGAAATAAGAAGAGACATTTCAGAATACTGCCTAATAATCAGAATATTCTACATCTGTTTCCTGCGACTGCTTCGCTTGCCGGAGAGCATACAATTATAGCCTGTAGGGATATGTATATGTAACCATATAGCGCTTGAACTAATAATGTTCGAACGCCCGATCTCCGGCCATACCATGTTGAAATATTAAGCTAGGCAGAATTCCTAGTAATTAACTCTACTTTTGCTGAGTTTCATAAAATCCAATGTACCCCGACAACCTTGAGGTCCTCTTCCTGCAATCTCTTAACGACCTCTCTGTTTCCTTCACTAAGACCGATCTCCATAAGACTGTGACCATCCTCGCGCTTCTCATACAGCAGGATATGACCTGTCTGCAATATCAGATCCAGGAGCTTTCCCCTACCCTGGCGTACAGCTCGCAAAAACCCCTCACCGTTATCCAACCCGGTTCTAAATAGTCCTGCAAGAAACGGCACATCATTTCTCCTTTCAGCAAGGTGGAGAAATGCATCCAGTTCTGCGTCTTCAAATTCCAAGTTACCGGTCTGGGTACCGCCATAAACCAACATCCATCTTGCCAAGGGGTAATTCCCCTCGGCAGCTTTCAGAAAAGCCCCAGCATCTTGAATAGCGAGCCAGAGTATGTCTCCACCTCGATGACACCAAAAATATGAGTCCAGCACACCGGTACCGCCAGATACGGGACTGTTTTGGGGTTGTTTCCGCAGCGAATGGCAGCCCATGGTAGGGAGAAACCCCGACGAACAAGTTGAAATAAGAAGTCTCTTGCGGCGCCGGCGTGGCAATATGAAAATTGAAACGCCACCGTTGCGAGCAGGAAAAGCCGTTCCTCTCGACTCAAAGTTGCTAGTTTTATCTTCTCGGAGCCCAATAGCAACCGTGCGATCTCAAAGTAGCCTGGGCGATTGCGTCCTGAACACGCAGCCTGGAAGCATGTTATGATCAAGGGTCTCTTCAAGCATCGTAATATCTCCTTGAAGACCTCTTCGCTCACATCTTGCAATGATGCCGAAGATGCCCATTGGGGTCGAAATCTGCCGAGACAGGCGTTGGGATCCGAACTGGCTTGGAGGAGTTCGCGTGTAAGGTCTACAAAGCATAAGCATGCTGTGATACAGAGAGGGCTCGAATCTTTCCAGACTGGCAGTTGCGGATGGAATAAAGCAGATTTGACACTCTCATTCGATTGTTCAGCAGCATTCAAAAGAGCATAAAGACCAGCTTTTGATTGGTCGAGCAGCTTGTCAGAGAATTGGCTCATGATCAACCAAACCATTTGTGGGTCCTGGGTCGAGATTGCCTGTTCGATTACCGAGATAGCATCAGAGGTCGAAGCAACGCAACCCACGCCACCAACCACCGCCGTAGAGTGGATTAACGTCCATCCGCGGCCATACAGAAATATGTGGATGGAACTAGCAAAAATCTCCAAATGGATGGCCACCAGTAGATATTGGTAGACGGCTTTAAAGTATCTTAAAAAACGTTCTTCGTATTAAAGTATATATACATAACTTTAAAATAGGTCGCCTTTTCACGTAATAAATAACGAATCTTTTTATCGTTTAATATTTTAATTTTAATATAACGTTAATTTAATTTGTTAAATTTTTTTTTGTAGTTTTTTAATATTAATTATAACTTTAAATTTTATTATCTTTCGGGTTTAATTTAAAAATATAAATAATATACGGAAATTATTAATTATTTTAACGTTATATTATATATATAACGTTTAATATATTTTAGTTAATATAATTAAAATTTTTATATAATTTATTAAATATTTAATGTATAATTACAAAACCGTTTATATTTTATTAATATACGTTATATTATAAAGAAATTAAAAGTTATATTAAAAAGGTGAAAATATATTATATTTTTTACTTACTTAATATACGGTAAAATTTAAAAATTTTTAAATTTTAAATTCGAGATACGTATATTAAATTTTATAACAGGTCGAATGAGTTCAAATCTTATTTTCTAGGTATCTTATTTTCTAGGCATCTTATTTTCCAAACTCAGCATAATATATAGAAAATTATTATACGACAAAATATTTTTACTAAATATTATACGTAATATTTTCGAATGCGATAACTAATAATGATTCTTATGGTTAAAATAAATAAATACCTTAATTTTATAAAGCTTTATTTTAAAGCTAATTATTGGGCTCTCGTAAACACGTAATTTTTTAATTGATGTCGGCTTATAAGGTTTATATACGTAATTGTCGATAAGCTTCGACCTTAATATACCTTATACCCGTTAGCTAATTTGGCAGGGTTCTTAAAAACAAACAATATAATTTAAAAAATGTTAAGCTTTATACGGTAAACCTTAAAAAAAACCTTAAAAGCAAACCTTAAAGGCAAATCTTAACGATAAACCATAATTACGTATAAAAGGTTACTATTTTTTCGAATCTTCGCTAGTTTCATAGTTAAAAAATATTAAATATTAATTTAAAAAAAGGTTAAAAACTTTAATTTTAATCGTTATTATAGTACATTTTCGAATTACGTAAAATAATATACTGCGTAATTTCAAATACATAATATCGGTAATTAATAATTTTAAAGTTTTTATAAAGATTATGTTATTTACGATATATAATTATTATGAAATTATCGGATAAACTAAAATTATCGATAATATTATTAATTTAAAAAACATTTACTAAAGAAATTTAAAATTAATATTTAATTTTCGAATATAATTTAATTTACGAAAATAACGATAATTTATTATTATTAAGATATATACGGAAAAATATAATAATTATAAAAAAATTATTAACGAAATAAGAAAGAAAAATAATAATAAACGGTTTAACTATTTGGATATTTAGATTTTAAAACGATATATAAAGAATTACGAGCGATAATTCGCTCGGCTGCTCCGGATTACGAAGACCGTCTAGAATTTCGACAAAAATCGACGTAGATAGAAGCTGCTGCGAAAGGAATGGGTTTAAAGAAGTCTAGAAATTGAGGTGGCAATTTATTATCTTATTTAATTTTATTTATACGGTTACGTTTCCTTTAAAAAGTGTTACGGCCGGCATTAATATAGCATGGTAATTAATTTATTGGCGTTATAAACGAAGATTCTAAGCTAAAAAAAAAAGGAAAAAAAGGCAAAGTTGCAAAGTGCGTAAAGATTTATAAATATCCCCACTTTTTATATAACAGGTGGCTAGTTTATGTGGCAGCTGTTAGCTTTATGTAATAGTTATTAACCTTACGGTTTAATCCTAGTAGCTGCCGTTATATTACCCCTTTTTAAAAACTTATATACGATTAAAATAAATATGCAAGTTTTTGTTAGTTATAGGTACCGTTTTTTTTTGTTGGTCCGGTTTTTACTTTTGCGGCCTTATTATTATGAAGGTAGTTTTCGTTAATTTCGTCGGCAATTATTATACGTATTTATTTTTATAAGCGGATCGATAATTTAAATATTTTAGAATATTTCATATAAAACCGTTTTATTATAATCAGAACATTAATAAAGTTAATTACGGAATATTATATTTCGTTAAAATTATAACTTTTTTTATTTGGCTTAATATTATAACTTTTTATAACGTCCGTTAAATTTTAATTATTTATTTTATTTTATTTCGAACTTTAATTTGCCGTTACTTTTTTTAAGTAACGGTAATATTTAAGTTTATTAAAATAACAGGTTATCGTTAACTTTACGTAACCGATTAACGTAAAATAAATTAATTATTTCATAATTTAACGGCAAATTAAAAATAAAATTATTTTTATATTTTTTTAGAATTTTAAAATATTTTATTTATTATAAATTCAAGCAAATAATTAATATTTACGTTACGAAATTTTTTTTACGGAAAAAAATTTTGTTACCGACTTTAAAATTTATTAAATAAATTTTTTTTATTAACTTATATTTTTTAACGTTTTTACGTTTTTAATATAATTTTTTTCGGAAACGTTTAAACGTTTTTAATTTATTTAATAATTATTAATACCCGTTAAATTAATTCGGATTTTATCTTTATTATATTTAAGTTTAATGAAAATATATTCCGAATATTTTTATTTAATATAACCTTTAACGAAATTATATTAATTAACGAATATTATAATAAATTATGCGCGAAATTTAATACCGGTATATATATATTTTAATCGTTTTAATATTTATTAATATAAAAATATAAACGTTAATTTAATTTTTAATTTATAAATTTAATAACTTTTTAAATTTACGGGTATAAAATGTTTTCGTAACGATAATTTATATTAATAAATTTGTTTAATTTAATTAAAAATTAGAAAATAAATTATTTTATATTATTATTAATTTAAATAACGAATATTTTAAGGAACCGATATAAATATCGATAATATTAATTAATTAAGATTTCGGCAATATTAATCTTTTAACTTAATAAAATTATTATAATTTTATTAAATTTATTAAATTTATTAATAAATATTTATATATAATTATAACCGTAACGATTTTTCGCTAAACTTTTTCCGTCGATAACGACGTAATTTTAAATACTATTCGGAATAAAAAGAAAATAAAAAAGTCTCGGATTTTTATTTTAAAACGTTTTGTTCCGACAGTAATTATAAGAATTTTAAATATATTATCGGATATTTTACTTAAACCGGAATTAAATATATTTTCGTATTAATATTTTAATTATTTTATTTTAATTAAAGTACGTAAATATTTTAGATACGTAAATTTCGCGGATAAATGTGACGGCAGCTACCAGGCTTAAACCGTAAAGCTGGCAACCGTTACATGGGCTGACAGCTGCCATATGAACTAGCCACCTGCCACACAGAGAGTGGAGACATTTATAGATTTTTACGTACTTTATAACTTTGTCTTTTTTTTTCTTTTTTTTTTTTAGCTTAGAATCTTCGTTTATAACGTTAATAAATTAGCTATTATGTTATATTTTGCTGGCCGTAACATTATTTTAAGCTTATTCCTTTTTTTGCTGGCTTAGCGATTAATAAATAAGGTACTATATCTTTACGTCGATACGTAACGACGAAAAATAACGTGTTTTAGATTAGACCTAAAATTAAGACCCAGATTAACCAGTATTAAAATTAAATATTTATTAAGAAAGATTATTTATTAACTAATTAACGTTTAAAACAATTTAAATTAATTAAAGGTAAAATTAAGAATATAAAAGACGAAATACCTTTTTAAAATCTAAGCCAAGATATAAAAAACGACGAATATTTTAAAGAAACGGTAAAAAATGACGTACCGTAAAATAAAACCGAATCCGTAAAAATAAAAGGTTTATTAAATTAAGACCAAAATTATAATTATTTAAAAACCGATTGCGATAAATAATTGATCGACGAAATGGTTAACGATAATTAAAACGTTTAAAAAGAACTTTAAAAATTTTGTAACGAAATTGTTCGCTTTTAGGCCAAATAAAGCCATTATTTTTTTATTTTTTTAATAATGTTAACCGCCTTTGCCGAGATAATATAATTAATAGCGCTTTCGGTAGTACCAGTACGTTTTGCCTTATTAATATAATAATATAACCCGTTTTTCGCAAGTTTATAGGAAATAATAATGCAAATTTTAATTATAATCGAAAAAAAAGCTTATGTTAACGATTTAATTAAGTTTAGCGGTAACAAAATTAAATTTAATGTTTAAGTCCGTAAGGTTATAAATAAGTTCGAAATAAATAAACCGATTTTTCGGGAAAAAAAATTTGCATAATTTATTTAATAAGTTTTTTGGAAAGAAAAATTAAGTAAATAATTAAGATTTGTTATCGATCGATTATACAATTTTTTTTATGTAACCGAAATAATTTAAGTGCTGGAGTTATTATATTATAATCCGAATTAAGTTTCCGTTGTTAAAAAAACTTTTTATATTTTTATTTTTAAGCTTAATAAAAATAAAAATATTTACGATTTTATTTTTAAGTTTAATGCTTTCGTTTAAAAAGCCAAAATCGCCGAGGACGAATAGAAACAAGTTTTATAAAAATATATTTTTTTAAATTTCGATTTACGTTTTTTTAAAAATAACCGCGATTTTAACGTTATTTACGAAAAATTTTGTAACCGCGTCGTTATAATTATTTATAGTAATCAGTTTGCTTATAAAAAACGTTAATAAAAACGTAAATCCCGATTATATAATCCGGATAATAATGGATCGAAAAATAAGAATAAAAAATTCCGTTCGAATAATAATTCCAGCAAATCGAAAATTTTAGGTAATACCGGTAAATCTTTATTAAAAGCCGAAAAAAGGGTTTGTTAAAAGGTTAGTACGTATTTTAATTATGGTAAAACGGAATATAAAGTTAACGATTATTTTAATAAAAAAAGGTTATTACGGTAAATATAATAAATAATTTATTTAATTCCGATAAATCGAAAAAAAAGTAATACCGTTAAAAGATTTTTCGATAAATTTTTTTATATTAATAATAACGAAAATAAATAATTTTAAAAAATATAAAGTTTTTATCAAAATTACGTAAATTTAAATAAATAAAATTAGTTTACGTATTACCGTTTTTTATAATATCGAAGCATAAATTTAATTTTTTATTAACATTTTTTTCGTTAAGTAAACGAAAAAGTAATTATAAATTTATATTATTCGGTTAAAAAAATTAATTTAGTTGCAAAATTACCGGAAGTAATTTGCTGGCGAAATAAAAACCCAGATAATTATAATATTCGAAATTAACGGATAACGTTTTTTCGATTAGGTTTTTTAAATTATAAATATTAAATACGATATTTTTCTCGGTTTTAACTAAATAAAAAAACATAATTTATTACTAAATTGCGAAAATAAAAGTATTATCTAGCCCGATAACCTTTTAATTTTGGTTAAGTTCTTACCAGTAATTAAATTTCTAGCCCGATACTTATTAAACGAGCACGTTAACCTTAAAGTTTAGGAAGACGTTTACTATTGCAATTGCGTTATAAAAAAGGCCGATAAATAATATTAGATCTTTTGACGTTTATAGAAAAAATCCGAAAATAATTTTATTTCGATATCCGTACCGGTTATTCCGTTAGATATGGTAAATAAAAAAGATATACCGGATGTATATAATATTATGCCGATTATTTCCGTTATGAAAATTGCCGAAAATAACGTAATTATTACCTTATTAACGAATAAGTTAAAACTCGATTTCCGTATAAAATAATAAAGTAAATTTCCGTTATTTTAAAAAGTTGAACGTTATAACGGTAGCCGCTTTATAAAAATGGAAGATATATAATAATTAAAAAATCCCTTTTTCCGAAAATAAAGATCCGAAATACGTAAAACGAATCCGGAAGTTTTTGTTAAAACCTTTTGCCTATTTAAAAGGATTTTTTTTCGAAAAAAGAAGTTAATATTTTTTTTTAAATTTCCGACTTAGTTATAACGTAGTTCTGGAATTCGACCGGCCGATACCCGCCTTTAAATCTTTTATTTACCGAACGTTTATTTAATATTTTTGTTAAGAAAAGAAATAATAAATAAATTATTAAAAATAAAATTTATTAAATTATATATATAAAAGGATATTACCTTAATTTTATTTGCTTTAAAACCTTATTCGTTAAAACGTCGGTTTTATATCGATTACCGTTAAAAAAATTAATATTTAAAAAATTATTTAATTTTAACTTTTTTACTTAACGGTATTATATTTAATTATCGAAATATTAAACGTTTTGTTAAAATCGATATTATTTAAGCGTTTTATAAATTTCGTATCGTTATAAAGTTAGAATATTTAATAATATTTAAAACCTGTTAAAGAACGTTTTAATAAAAAATATTTTTATTTAAATTTAAAATAAATTTTATTTGGTAATAATTGTTTATTAATACTTAATTATATAAATTTTTCGATTATTACGTATATGCGTACGCCGATAACGTATTAATTTATTTCAGTTTTAAAAAAAAAATATTGGAAATATTGCGAAGAAGTTATTTACCGGTTATATAAAGTTAATTTTTAAAAAGATATTAAAAAGTTTCGGTTTAACGTTAAAAAAGTGAATAATTTTGGTATCGTTATAAAGGTAGGCGTAAGTATTTTTATTGATTTAATTAAAATTAAGGTAATTTAAAAATAAAAATTTGAAAATTTTAATAATTATATTATAATCCGTTTATTTATAAAATTTTATAATTACGTACGAATATTTTATTATTATAAAAGTGGCGTAATCGAATTATTAAACCGTTTATTAAAAAAGATATTTTTTTCGTAATAGGATTTAAATAAAAACGGGTTTTCGAAAAAATGAAACGGTTTATTTACGAAGCTTTAGTTCTGGCTTTTTTTTAACCTGGCCGACCGATTAAAATGGAAATAAACGTATCCCGTAACGTAACTAAAGGTGTTATTTGGTAATAATAAAAAGATAACGAATGGAAACTTATAAGATATTTTTCGAAAATTATAACTTTAATAGAAAAGGCGTATTTTATTTAGGACCGAAAGTTGTTTATTATGGTTTAAATTTTCGAGTATTATTATTTTAAATTTTGGAGATAAAAGTTTTTTATTATTACCGATTATTAAGTTTTATTATATTTTGCAAATAAACGTATTTTTTTACGCGTTAAATTCGATAAATCGAATTTTTTTTTTAAATTTTGATATTACTTTTTAATATTAACCTGGTAAAGAAAATATTACTGCAGATATCCTATTACGAAAAACGGTGGATTTATTTATAATTAAAGCTTAAAAAAAAGGAAAGGAATTAAACTTTAATTTTGTTAAAATAGTTAAATTTTTTTTTATTATTATTAACGAGATGCCGATTAAAGTATAAATCGAAAATATTCCGTAAGATACCGATTTGGTTAATTTTATCCGTTACGAAAACGAAACGTAAAATTTAGATAAAAAGGATAATAAATTGATAATATCCGAAAAAATAATTAACGGTCGTATCTTTTTTTATATTATATTTATCCGTAATATTTACGCATTTAAAATATTTACGTATTTTAATTAAAATAAAATAATTAAGATATTAATACGGAAATATACCTGGCCTCAGTTTAAATAAAATATCCGATAATATATTCGGAATTATTACAATTATCGTTAAAATAAAACGTTCCGAAATAAAACCCCGGAACTTTTTTACTTTTTTTTTATTCCGAATAATGTTTAAAATTATGTCGTTATCGACGGAAAAAATATGCCAAAAAACCGTTACGGTTATAATTATATATAGGCGTTTATGGATAAGTTTAATAAAATTATAGTAACTTTGTTAGGTAAAAAGATTAATACCGTCAAAACCTTAATTAGCCGATATTATCGATACTTATATCTTTTTTTTAAAATATTTATTATTTAAATTAACGATAACGCAAAATAATTTGTTTTTTAATTTTTGATTAAATTAAACGAATCTACTGGTATAAAATATTATTACGGAAATATTTTATATCCGTAAATTAAAAAAATTATCGAATTTACGAATTAAAAATTAAATTAATATTTACGTTTTTATGTCGATAAATATTAAAGTAATTAAAACGTATATATACCGGCATCAAATTTTGGGCATAATTTATTATAATATTCGTTAATTAATATAATTCCGTTAAAGGTTATATTAAATAAAGATATCCGGAATTTATTTTCGTTAAATTTAGATATAATAAAAATAAAAACCGAATTAATTTAACAGGCGTTAATAATCGTTAAATAAATTAAAAACGTTTAAATATTTATAAAGGAAATTATAATAAAAACGTAAAAACGTTAAAAAGTATAAATTAATAAAAAATACCGTTTAACCGATTTTAAAATTAATAATCATTTTTTTTAATAAAAAAGGTTTCGTAATATAAGTACCGATTATTTATTTAAATTTATAATAAATAAAAATTTTTAAAGTTATAAAAAAATGCGGATATAATTTCGTTTTTGATTTGCCGCCAAATTATAAAATAATTAATTTATTTTATGTTAATCGGTTACGTAAAACCGACGAGAACCCGTTACTTTAATAAATCCAGATATTACCGTCATTTAAAATAATTAATAATAAATTAAAATTTAAGGTAAAATAAATCGAATAATTAAAACTTAACGGATGTTATAAAAAGTTATAATATTAGGCTAAATAAAAAAGTTGCGATCTTAACAAGATATAATATTTTGTAGTTAATTTTAAAAACGCCTTAATCGTAATAAAACGGTTTTATATAAAATATTTTAAAGTATTTAAATTATTAATCCGTTTATAAAAATGGATACGTATAGTAACTACCGACAAAATTAACAAAAACCACCTCGATAATAATAAAGCCGTAAAGGTAAAAACCGGACCAACCCAAAAAAAACGGCATTTATAATTAACAAAAACTTACATATTTTTTTTGGTCGTATATAAATTTCTAGGAAGGGGTAATATAACGGTAGCTACTAGGTTCAAACCGTGAAGCTGGTAACCGTTACATGGGTTAATAGCTGCCATATAAACTAGCTACCTGTTATATAAAGAGTAGAAATATTTATAAATCTTTACGTACTTTGCAATTCTGCCTTTTTTTCCTTCTTTTTTTCAGCTTAGAATCTTCGTCTATAGCGCTAATAAACTAGCTACCATGCTATATCTCGCTGGCCGTAACAACAAATACGGTACGGAAAAAAATACGGTCGTTAATTATTTTTTCGGGTATTATTAATTTATTATTATTTTTTCTTAAATTTTATACCTCGTTTTCGTAACGGATAAAATCGATTAAATTAATATTTTACGGAATATTTTCGATTTATATCTTAATTAACATTTCGCTAATAATAACGAAAAAGAATTTAATCGTTTTAATAAAATTAAGGCTTAATTTCTTTCCTTTTTTTTAAGTTTTAATTATAAATAAATTTATCGTTTTTCCTAATAAAATATTTACGGTAATTTTTTATTTATTAAATTAATATTAAAAATAATATCGAAATTGAAAAAGACAAATCGGTTTATCGGATTTAACGCGTAAAAAGAACGGGCTTATTTGCAAAATATAATAAAATTTAATAATAAATAATAATAATAATAAAATATTTTTAAAGCTTAAAATAAAAATATTTAAAAATTTAAATTATAATAAGTAACTTTCGATTTTAAATAAAAAATATTTTTTATTAAAATTATAATTTTCGAAAAATATTTTATAAGTTTTTATTCGTTATTTTTTTTAAAGCCGGAATAAATTAATACGTTATCGGCGTAAACGTTTACGTAATAATCGAAATATTCGTATAATTAAATATTAATAAATAATTATTATGAAGTAAAATTTATTTCAAATTTAAATAAAAATACTTTTTATTAAAACGTTTTTTAATGGGTTTTAAATATTATTAAATATTCCGATTTAATAATAATACGGAATTTATAAAACGTTTAAATAATATTAATCTTAATAAAACGTTTAATATTTCGACAATTAAATATAATACCGTTAAATTAAAAAAGTTAAAATAAAACGATTTTTTAAATACTAATTTTCTTAACGGTAATCGATATAAAACCAACGTTCCGATAAATATAGTTTTGGGGCAAATAGGATTAAGGCGATATTTTTTCGTATATATAATTCGATAAAGTTTATTTTTAATAATTTATTTATTACTTTTTTTTAACGGAAAATATTAAACGAACATTTGATAAGTTAAGGGTTTAAAAGCGGATATCGGCCGATCAAATTCCAGAACCACGTTATAGCCGAGTCGGAAATCTAAACAAGTATTAGCTTTTTTTTTCGAAAAAAATCCTTCTAAATAAACGAAAAGTTTTAATAAAAGTTTCCGGATTTATTTTACGTATTCCGAAATTTTATTTTCGGAAAAAGGAATTTTTTGGCCGTTATATATTTTTTATTTTTATAAAACGGTTAACGTTATAACGTTTAACTTTTTATTTTTTTTAAAAATTACTTTTTAAAATAACGAAAATTTATTTTTTTATTCCGTACGAAAATTAATTTTTAACTTATTCGTTAACGAAACGATAATTACGTTATTTTTAGCAATTTCTATAACGGAAACAATCGGCTTAATATTATAAACGTCCGGTATATTTTTCTTATTTAATATATCCGACAGAATAGTAAATATAAATATTAAAATAAAGTTATTTTCAAATTTTCTTTATAAATATCGGAAAATCTGGTATTATTTATCGGCCCTTTTTATAATATAATTACGGCAATTAACGTTTTTCTAAACTTTAAAATTAACGTATCTATCTAGCAAATATCGGGTTAAAAATTTATTTATTAATAAAAACTTAACCAAAGCCGGAAAGTTATCGAGTTAAATAATATTTTTATTTTTATAATTTAATAATAAACTATATTTTTCCATTTAATCAAAACCTATAAAAATATCGTATCCGGTATTTATAATTTGGAAAATTCAATTGAAAAAGCGTTATCCGCTAATATCGAATATTATAATTATTTAAGCTTTTATTTAACCGGCGAATTATTTCCGATAATCCTATAATTAAATTAATTTTTTTAACCGGATAATATAAATTTATAATTACTTTTTCGCTTACCTAACAAAAAAAAAGTTAACGAAAAATTAAATTTATATTCCGGTATTACAAAAAATAATAATACGTAAATTAATTTTATTTACTTGCATTTACGTAATTTTAATAAAAACTTTACATTTTTTAAAGTTATTTACTTCCGTTATTATTAACATAAAGAAAATTATTAAAAAATCTTCCGACGGTTTTACTCTTTTTCCGATTTATCGAAATTAAACGAATTCTTTATTATTTTTACCGTAACAATTTTTTTCTTATTAAAGCAATCACTAACCTTATATTTTATTTTATCACAATTAAAATACGTGCCAGCTTTTTAATAAACCTTCTTCTTAATTTCCGATAAAGACTTATTAATATTACTTAAAGTTTTCGATTTATCGGAATTATTATTCGAACGGAAATTTTTATTCTTATTTTTCGATTTATTATCAAAGTTATATAATCGGGGTTTACGTTTTTGCTAACGTTTTTTATAAACGAACTGGTTACTATAAGCGGCTATAACGATACGGTTACAAAATTTCTCGTAAATAACGTTAAAATCGTAATTATTTTTTAAAAAGGTATAAGTTAAGGTTTAAAGAAATATATTTCTAAAAAACTTACTTCTATTTATTTTCGGCGATTGTAACCTTTTAAACGAAAATATTAAATTTAAAAAATAAAATTATAACTATCTTAATTTTTACCGGATTTAAAAGTAAAAGTACGGAAAGTCTTTTTGGTAACGGAAATTTAATTCGGGTCGTAATACGATAATTTCAGTACCGGGATTATTTCGGCTGTATAAAAAAAAATTATATAATTAATCGGTAACGAATTTTAATTATATATTTAGTCTTTTCTTTTAAAAAACTTATTAAATAAACTATACAAATCTTTTCGTTTCGAAAAATCGGTTTATTTATTTCGAACTTATTTACAACTTTATAAACTTAAACGTTAAATTTAGTTTTATTACCGTTAAACCTAATTAAATTATTAATGCGAACTTTTTCCTTTCGGTTATAATTAAAATTCGTACCATTATTTCCTATAAACTTACGGAAAATAGACTATATTGCTATACCGGTAAAACGAAACGTGCTAATATTACCGAAAACGTTGTTAATTATGTTTTCTCGGTAAAAGCGGTCGGCGTCGTTAAAAGAAATAAGGAAATAATAACTTTATTAAGCCTAAAAGCGAACGATCTTGTTACGGAATTTTTAAAGTTTTCCTTAAACGTTCAAATTATGGTTAACTATTTCGTTAATTAATTATTTATCGAAATCGGTTTTTAAATAGTTACAATTTTGGTTCTAGTTTAATAAACTTTCTATTTTTACGAATTCGGTTTTATTTTATAATATGTCGTTTTCTGCCGTTTTTTCAAAATATTCATTATTTTTTATACTTTAATCTAGATTTAAAAAATTACTTCGTTTTTTGCATTTTTAATTTTACCTTTAATTAATTTAAATCGCTTTAAACGTTAACTAATTAATAAATAATCTTTCCTAATAAATATTTAATTTTAATATTGGTTAATCTAAATTTTGGTTTTAGGTTTAATTTAAAACGCGTTATTTTTCGTTATTACGCATCGACGTAAAAAAGATATAATACTTTATTTATTAATCGCTAAATTAGCGAAAAAGAAAATAAGCTTAAAATAATGTTACGGCCGGCATTAATATAATATAATAACTAATCTATTAGCGTTATAAACGAAGATTTTAAGCTAAAAAAAAAAGGCAAAATCGCAAAGTACGTAAAGATCTACAAATATCTCCACTCTCTATGTGGCAAATAGCTAGTTTATATAGCAGCTGTTAGCCTCATATAACGGTTGCCAGCCTCACGGTTTGATCCTGGTGGCTGCCATCACAAAAAGAATATTAAATTTTATATTTACCGATCTATTTAATTTTATAATATTAAACTTTTATTAGAACTGTTTAAAATATCATTATAATTTATTATAATTACGCTTTATCTTATGAATTAATTATATATCTTTTAATAATAATAATATATATAGTATATTATATTATTAAACTGTTTAGATTAATAAGCGGACCGTTTTTAACACTTCGTAATAATTAATTTAAATTAATCGGAAAATTCTTTTTTCGCTAGACGTATTTATAGCTCTTTTATAAGTACGCGTATTATGTCCAGGTTTGCTATAAACGTTATATTTTCGTTGCCTTACTAAAATCAGGCCCTGTTTTTAAGGTTGAGGCTGCGCCTGTAGCGCAGCCGTGGCTAGAGCCTTCGGCTCTAGAAGTACCTGCAAGGGTTAAAATGTATCGATTAAACTTTATTAAGAAAATTCTTTATAAAAATAACAAAACATTAAAAATAAGGCCTAATGTTTTAATGTAAAATTTTTACCTGCTTATCGGCGGGTTTATATAAATTATTAAAAATTATCAAAATAAAGTTATCGAATATAACTTTAATTTAACGTTATCCATTTTATAATTACGAAAAGTTAATTTGGAATTAAAATTTTTATCGTTTTATATATATATAGTTTTAATTAGGACGGAATTGTTATTATTAGTTGAACTAAATGGCTAAAAAGTTGCTTGTTAATATGCTATAATTATGCATCCCTTTTCTGCTAGTATAATAACAATATAACTTTACGAGTTAAAATAATGTTATATAGGATTTAAAATTGCTTATAGTAAACCCCGAAATATATTCTTTTTTTAATTAGCTAAATGCGCAAAATGTATTAAACGGTTTAAAGTTGATATTTTAGTCCTTTAAGGGCTTAACCCTTTAAAGCGAAACGTTTATCTTTATTCGATAACTTTACCGGTTTTTTGCCGATATAGACGTTATTAATTTATACGTTAACGTTAAATATGTGGCCGATAACCTTATAAAAATTCTGCGCCGTCGGTTTGTTCGTTTTATATTAGGTGCTATACTTGGTAGGCAAGGCCGTATTTTATAAAAAGAACAGGTCGATACGGTACATAATCTAATTTTCGAAAAGTTTAATATTTTTTTCGTTATTAAAATAAGTTTTAAAACGTCCTTAATTATTTAAGCCTTTATTTTAATAACCGACTTGATTATTATTTAAATCGTATTATTAATAAAGTTGGCTAAAAAGTAACGGGTTTTTATATTAATAATATTATATTTTGCTTTTGTTCTGATATTTACGGATATAAAAAAGCTTAATTTAAAAATGTTCGAACGTATAATTGCTGGATAATATAGTTATATTATTTTTAGTCCTAAATAAGTATCGAACGATTAGTTTTAAGCTGTTATAAATAATCCTGTTTTTAAATAACGATATAGCCTTATTGCTATTAATAAGAATATTTATTATCGGAATGAAAAGATTTCTGAGCTAAATTTGCTTATATCTGTAACCTACGTTTTGCTTTTTTTCCTTATATATATTGGTTTGCGTATATTGTAATTGTTAGTAACGTTATAAAGAAGAAAATCGCAAAATACGGCGGCTTTCGTAAAGCTAGCCTATTCTGTATTCGTTTTTTTTGGTAATATTTTAACCAAACGATAAGTTTAAGTAATTAAACCGTATAATCGGCCAGAATTGTTGCAAAAATCCAGCTACGAATAAAGTTTTCGAATTTGTTAAATAACTGTTAATATTAAAATTTTTAAGATAAAACGTTACGGAAATTATTTATGGTTTAAATAAGGATTATACAAGTTATATTTATAAGTAATAAGTTCCGACCGATACGGTTTAAGAATTTCATAATTAATATAACAATAATAACTATTTTTAACCTTAATATTAAATATACGTTTATATTTAATAAAATCCTATATCCGTTTATTAATCTTGCCTAAATATTATCGTATGTATGCGTATATTTTATTCTTTTAAAGTTATGCGGTAAAATTAAAAAAATTCGGATTTATGGTATTTTAAAAGGGGAAATAATAACATAACGTATTTAAGCTTTAACTAATAAACCTTTTGGAATCTAGAAATATCTAATAAAAAAATCCTGATTAGGATCAAAATAATACTAATAATAAACTATAACGTAGGAAATCGTATAAATATAAATATAACTGCAGGCAACATCGAGTTATTAAGTTATTACGGATTTTCGCTTTTTTAAAGAAGCAAATATAAAAAACAAAACCCATTTTTTGAAATTAACATTCAGGCCTTGCTAGCTTGTTACGGGGATTTGGGATTTGATTAGTTAATTGTTAACGTTGTAAAGCAGTACTTAAGTGACTTTGAAAAAGAGCCAGCGAGGTCTGAGCTAGCTGAGGTAAATATTTTCGTTTCTTGATCTGAACTTTTATATAATAATTATATCCAGCCGTTATTAGCTGTATTTTTTTTACCATTTTTTTTCCGGCCAAAAAAAAATTATTTTTCTTATAACGTCCTACATAAGCTCGCGAGCCAAACAAGCTTGCGAGCCGTTTTTTGGCACCTTGCAACAACAAATTCAAATAACTTAATAACAACATATCGTATTGATTTAAATTAATTGGATTCTGTTTAGCTAGATATATTTATAACTTTTTTATAAGTACGCGTATTATGTCCGGGTTTACCGTAGATAATATATTTCCGTTTCTTGGTTTTAACCTTTTTGTAACGATTCCTTTTAGTTGTTGTTAGCTGTATTTTTTTACCACCTTTTTTTTTGAGCTAGAAGAGCTTGTTTTTTTCAAAATAATAAGTTTTTCTCCTTTTTAAAGACGTTTATTTTTGGTTTTGCGACGTTTATTTAAAATATAATTCGTTTTACGTAATTCGACGTTTTTTTCCCATAAAAAAAAGTTTTTATGCAATAATAATATATAACTTTTTGTTATAAAATTAACCGATTTAAGTATTTTTGTTATCGAATTACCTTAATAATTTTTGAATTTCTTTTATAAATATTATTTTTGTTTTGTTACTTTACGGATATTTTTAGGGATTTTTGCGAAGAGTAAAATAGAACCGGCGGAAGTTAACGGGAAAACGGTCGGCGTAAGCATAATGAAAGAAATTTTTAATTTAAAAAGAACGTTATTAAAATCGAATGAATTAAGCTCAGTTTTGCGAATTTAAATTTAATATTATCGAACGTTATAGTAATTTAAAACGCGTCGTAAAAGCCGGCAAAGAAATCTTTTTTAAAAATATAAATATAATAACGTCGTATTAAGTTTTCGATATACCGTAAATAAACGCGTTTTAAAATAAAAAAAATAAGATATATTAAAGGGTTAAAACCGATACGAAAAATACGCGGGCATATAAAGCGTAATAATGTTATTATTAATATAATATTTTTCGAATTTTATCGAATAATGATTTTCGTAGCCGTTAAAAATAAAGAAACGTTTTGAACCTTTTGTACGTATCCGAATATATTTCTTACAATATTAAATTTATTCGAAATTTAATTTATTTATTATTTAATTATTATTATTTAATATAGTTTTTTAATTAATTATTAATAATAATTTATCGTAATATTAGGATTTAGAATAATTCTTTCCCGTTATAATAATAAATAGCAGCATAATTTAACCTTAACAATTAATAATTTAAATAAATATAATATAATTTTTATTTTTTAATTACGTTTGTTTAAGTTTTTTACGTTTTTCGATATTAATAATTATTATGCCCGTTTCTATAAAAAGCTTTATTAAAAATTTAATTTTATCGAAATTGTAAATATTCTTTTTTATAATACCGTATTCCGTAATTATAACCCGAATAAATTCGAACTATTTACAAAACGTTTTTCAATTTTTGCATAAAACCAGTTAATGGTCAAATTTCCGATTTAAACGTATTTAAAGTTTTTTTTGCCGTTTAATAAAATTCGACGCCTAATTAAGTCCAACGTATTTTGTAACGCGTTAGGCCAGTAATATATTGGCTATATTTTTAACGTACTAAAGTCGGATAAAAAACGTTTACGTATTTAAGTTAAAAAAATTTTCGATAATAGATTTTTTTTTGGTTAGCGTTAATTTTCGTAATTGGAAAATAATATCGGTTCGGACGTATCGACCGTAATATCGGGCTTTCAAAGTAAATTCGGAGATCTCATATATAAAATGTAATTTTTTAAAGCTTAATTTCTGGTTTTATTTTTTAGCCTGGATAGTTAAGTTTATTTTAAATTTTTTTGTAAAACCTTTCATATTATTAGTATTAAGAAATTAATAATTAAAATTGGGTAATTAAGATGTTGACAAAAACGGCTCGCGAGCTTATGTAGCTTGCGAGCTTATGTAGGACGTTATAATAAATATTTTTCCTTTTCGAAAAGATTTGTTTTTAGTTTTTCGACATTTGTTTAAGATGTAGTTCGTTTTACGTAATTAGGCTTTTTTTTTTAAAAAAAAAGAAATTTATATAAAAATAATAATTTTTTTGTTAAAAAATTAACCGATTTAACGATTATTATTAATAAGCTGCTTCAATAATTTATAATTTTTTTAATAAATTACGTTTTTATTTTATTATTTTATAAATATTTTTGAAGATTTGTATAAGTAAAAAACGAATAGAATCGGCGGAAAGTAACGGAAAAATAATTGGCGTAAATATAATGTAAAAGATTTCGAACTCGAAAAAATTATTATTAAAATCGAATATAATAAAGTTATTTTTTACTAATCTAGATTTAATATTATCGGACGTTATAATAATTTTAAACGTATCGTAAAAGCTAACAAAAAAAATATTATTAATAATATAAATATAATAACGTTATATTAAATTTTTAATATGTAATAAACAAACGCTTTTTAAAATAGAAAAAATAAAATACGTTAAAACTGATATAAAAAAAAGCGAATATATAAAACGTAATAATATCGTAATTAACGTAATATTTTTTGAATTTTATCTTATAATAACTTTCGTAGTCGTCGAAAATAAAAAATCTTTCGAATTTTTTATATACGTTTAAATATATTTATTAAAATATATAATTTATTTTAAACTTAATTTATTTATTATTTAATTATTATTAACGTCCCATATAAGCAAGCAAGCTATATAAGCAAGCGAGCCGGTTTTTGGCACCTTATAACAATTAATTTAAATAACCTAACCATAATATATTTAATTGATTCCCAATAATCGTATTTTTTTTTGCCGACCGTATCTATAGCTTCTTGACAAATGTATGTATTATATCTTGCCTTATTAAAATCAGGCTCTATTGTTGAGGTTGGGGCTGCGCCGTAGGCGCAGCCGTGGCTAGAGCCTTCGGCTTTAGAAGTACCTGCAAGGGTTAAATGTATTAATTAAACCTTATTAAAAAATTTTTTTACAAAAATAATAAAACCTTAAAAATAAGGCTTAATATTTTAATATAAAGTTTTTACCTGCTTGTTAGCAGGTTTATACAAATTATTAAAAATTATTAAAACGAAATCTTTAAATATAACTTTAATGTAACGTTATTTATTTTATAACTACGAAAAGTTAATCCAGAATTAAAATCTTCATGGTTTTATATATTGAATTGGGACAGGGCTCATCAAAGTTGTTGTACGCAGAACATCTTGATCAGTGCTTGGGAGGAAGAATGTCGGACGATACTACTATGTTATGAAATGCCTTGGTCTGGGAAAGACTAGATACAACAGTTGTCAGGTCAGCAATATATAGACGTCGCCGACCTACTGGCCATAGCTGAGTTGATTGCCGAGATGCCCAGCGGCGAAGCAGATGGAAACAGCTAGAAGCTGTAGCTGACGCGTCCTGCAGTAGTATGCAGCCACAGCTGCGGCAGCAGCTGCACCCATTCCTACTCCCCACTCCACTTCAATATACATAGTTTTAATTAGGACGGAGTTATTATTATTAATTAACTAAATAATTAAAAAGTTATTCATCGATATGTTATAATTATATACTTTTTTTCCGCTAATATAATAATAGTATAATTTTACGAATTAAAATAATTTTATATAAGGTTTAAAATTGTTTTTAATAAATCTCGAAATATATTTTTTTCCTAATTAGTCAAATACGTAAAATATATTAAAAGGTTTAAGGTAAATATTTTAATTTTTCGAAAGTTTAACCTTTTAAAGCGAAACGTTCATTTTTATTCGATAACTTTACCGGTTCTTTGCCGATATAAACGTTATTAACTTATACGTTAACGTTAAATATATAACCGATAACCTTACAGAAATTTTGCGCCGTCGGTTTGTTCGTTTTATATTAAATATTATGTTTAATAAGTAAGGCCGTATTTTATAAAAAAATAAGTCGATACGGTATATAATTTAGTTTTCGGTTTACGTATTTTGTAACTGTTAATAACGTTATAAAGAAAAAAATCGCAAAATATGGCGGTTTTCGTAAAGGCGACGATTTATTAAAATATAAGTATAAAGCGAAAGTCTGGCGGTTTAATATTAACCGTTCCGAAATTAATATTATTACTTTTTTAATATCCAAAAGTTAAGGTTTAAATTAGGCGTATTTAAATTTCTTAATAATTAATATATCCGAATTATAAAGTATAAATCCCAGAATTTAACTTGATAATTTACGTATTATTATTAAAATTATTATTTATATTAATAATAGAGCGAAAATTATAAATATCTGTAATTACCTAATTCAAACTTTAATAAATCGGAAATATTTGTCGAAAATTATAAAAAAGACGATTAAATTTTATAACGTTAAAATGTTTTATAAGGATTAAGCTTGCGTATACGACAAATTAAAATAACTTCATAATTTTATCCGTATCGTAATAGTTACCGTTACTTTTGGATTAGATATAAATATTCCGGATATTAATTAAATAGTATAATTGGAAATTCCGAAAAACATTTCGTTAAAAAGTTTATAGCAGCGATTTGGTTAAGCGGTTCGCGGTTATAGGCGTTTAAATATAATTAACCATAAATAAGCTATAATATTTGTATTATATTAAGCGTTCAATAAGTATAAAACCGAGCCGTTTATTATAAAAAAGGTTATAATAACGAAAAAAACTTAGGCCAGGTAGGTTAAAGATTATATTATCTTTAAAAATATAAAGGTTGTAATGAAAGTCGACGTAATTAATTTGGATAATAAAAAAAAACGATACGTAATTTATCGTAATATTTACGTATAAGAAAGTTTTAATTAACAAGAGTTATAAACTTTTGCCAGCGTTTATATATTGCCAGCTTATCTCGTATTCGTTTTTTTATAATACTCTAATTAAACGATAAATTCGAATAATTAAACCGTATAATTGATTAAAATTATCGTAAAACATTTAGTTACGAAAAAGGTTTTCGGATTTTATATCCGTTCGTCGGTTTTACCAGAATGTTATCGTACGTATACGTATATTTTGTTTTTTTAAAGTCACGCGGTAAAATTAAAAAAATTCGAATTTATAATATTTTAAAAAAGGAATAATAACGTAACGTCCCATACATGCGAGCGAGACACACGAACGAGCAAGACACTTTTTGGCACTTCCCAATAATACACCCAAATAACTCAACCATAATACCTTAAATCAATTCAAATTAATCGAATGCTTTTTTGCTAACTGTATCTATAGCTTCCCAACAAATGTACGCATTATATTAAGGCTTATTACGGACGCCATATTATTATTCCTTCCTGCCAACCCGTATACGACCAACCACCTTTAACAGTTATTAACAGTAATTTTTGTTATAATCTTTTTGCGGGTTGAAAAAACTTGTTCATTTTATAAAGCAAGTATTTATCTTTCCGGAAAATGTTTATTCTAATCGTATATTACGTAAATTTCGAATTATTAAAAAATCAAGCCCGATACACCCTGCTATACGCCTTACGATACGTTTTAAAATACCTTAACACGCCCCGTATTTCCCCCCGCGACGTACTTTCAAATCCGCCCTTTAATACGTTCCACGATATATATACTTTTAACGTTTTGCATTCAGATAAAGGGGTTTGCATATTTAGATTAGATATTCGATAGATAATAGGTTTTCTATCGGTTAACTTTTATTCGTACAAAATGGAAATAATATTAATTTAAACGCGTTAAAAGTTAATCGGTCGCATACGGGTTAATAAGAAGGAATAATAATATAACGTCCGCAATAAGCCTTAATATAATACGTATACTTATTAAAAAGCTACAAATATAGTTAACAAAAAAGCATTCGATTAATTTGAATTAATTTAAGGTGTTATAGTTAAGTTATTTGGATATATTGTTAGGAAATGCTAAAAAGTGTTTCGCTCGCTCGTATATCTCGCCGCATGTATAGGACGTTAACGTATTTAAGCTTTAATTAATAGATCTTTTAAAGTATAAAAATAATAATAAAATTCTGATTAGGATAAGAATGGTATTAATAATAAGCTATAACGTAAAGAATCGTATAAATATAAGTGTAACTATAAATAACGTCGGGTTATTAAATTATTACAGATTTTTGCTTTTTTAAAAAAAAAATTTAAAAAACGAAACCCATTTTCTAAAATTAATACTTAGGCCTCGCTAGCTCGTTACGGGGATTTGGGATTTGATTGGTTAATTATTAACGTTATAAAGCAGTACTTAAGTAACTTTAATAAAGAGCTAGCGAGGCCTGAGCTAGCTAAGGTAAATTATATCAAGGTTTATTACGGACGTTATATTGCTATTCCTACCTCCTAATCTGTATGTGACGGCCATTATTAACAGTTATTAACAGCGCCTTTTTACTACCACCTTTTTTAACTGCTAAAAAAACTTATTTATTGTATATAATAAGTATTTTCTTTTAATTAAAAATATTTATTTTAATTTTACAATTATATAAAATCGAACTATTACGAAATTAACGTAAATATAACTTATAATACCGCCTTGTAACGTACTTTATAACGCGCCCTTTAATAACTTAATAAACCCCGTAATTAGTTCCGCGACGCGTTTTTAAATCCACCTTTTAATACTTTTTTCGACGTATATATTCTTAACGGTTTGCATCTGGATAAAAGGGTTTATATATTTAAATTAAGTATACGATAAATAATAGATTTCTGTCGGCTGGTTTTTATTCGTACGAAATAGGGATAATATTAGCTTAAACGGAATAAGAGTTAATCGGTCGTATATAAGTTGGCAAGAAGGAATAGTAATATAGCGTCCGTAATAAGCCTTAATATAATACGTACATCTATTTAAAAGCTATAAATACGGTCGGCGAAAGAAAATACGATTAATTAAAATTAATTAAATATGTTATAGTTAAGTTATTTAAATTAATTGTTATAAAATGCTAAAAACCGGCTTGTTTTATTTATATAGCTCGTTCGCTTATATAGAACGTTATTTAGTATTAATTTTTAGTTTATTATCAGTAATAAGTTATTATGCAAGGTCGAATAGGTTCAAGCCTTATTTTCTAGGCTGAGCCAAATACATAAAAAATTATTATACGATATAATTTATACGATAAATACTATATTCAATATTTTCGAATACGATAATTAATTAATGGTTTTACGGTTAAAATAAATTGATACCTTGGTCCTATAAAACCTTATTTTAAAGCCGATTAATACGTGGTTACCGATAAGCTTCGACCTTGGTAAATTTTATGCCCGTTAATTGGTTCGGCAGGGTTAGATAATATAACTTAAAAAATGTTAAATTTTACGCGGTAAACTTTAAGGATAAACCTTAAAGGTAAACTTTAAAAGTAAACCTTAACGGTAAACCTTAATTGCGCATAAAAGGTTAACATCTTTCCGAGCTTTTATTAATTTTACGGTTAGGAATGTTAAATGTTAACTAGGAAAGGGGCTAGGAATTTTAACCTCGATCGTTCTTATAGCTTCTCGAGTTACCTAAGACATTATGCCACGCAAGTCCGGATATGCGATACCGATAGTCCATGGCCGCAGGACTACCACTGAAACCGTCTCATTAAGGGTACAGAATTACCAAAAAATTACCGGACGAGCTAAGATTATCGACATTACTGTCGATCCAAAAAATCTTTCCCAAAATGATCGACTTGTAATAAGTTATTATAGTATTAAATTTTAAAGTAAATTCTTTTTGTTATTATAATAAGTAGCGCTATAATTTAACCTTAAAATTGAATAACTTAAATAATTATAATTTATTTTTAATTTATTTATTAGGTTTATATAAATCTTTTACGTTTTTTAATATTAAGAATGATTATATTCGTTATATAAGAAACTTTATTAAAAATTTAATTTTATTAAAATTATAAATATTGTTTTTTGTAATACCGTATTTTGCGATAATAATTTAAATAAATTCGAATTATTTGCGAAATATTTTTAAAGTTTCGAAAAAAAGCCGTTAATAATTAATTTTCCAATTTAAACGCATGTAATTGTTTTTCTTTTGCCCTTTAACAAATTTCGACGTTTAATTAATTTTAATACGTTTTATAACCCGTTAAATAAATGATAAATTCGTTATATTTTTAATATTAAAGTCGAACAAAAAAACGTTTACGTATTTAAGTTAGAGATTTAGTTAATAATCGATTCTTTTTTCTCTTACAGTTAATTTTGGCAAAAAACTAAATAATAATAATAATAATAATAATAATAATAATAATAATAATAATAATAATAATAATAATAATAATAATAATAATAATAATAATAATAATAATAATAATAATATCGGTTCGGATATATTTATCGTAATATCGGACTTTTAAAGTTATTAGAGCAAATTTATATATAAAATTAAATTTTGCATAATTATATTTCGAGTTTCATTTCTTAATTTAAACAATTAAGTTTATTTTCTTTTATTTATTAAATCATTCCATATTATTAATATCAAAAAATAAGTAATAAAAGATAAATAATTAAAATATTTACAAATTAATCCGCTTACTAGTTTGGACCGTTTAATAGCGTAGCACGTTATACGTATATTTCTAATTATATATTTTTCATTTAATTACGAACGTATTAAATTTATTTAAAATAAATCAGGTTAACCTTTTTCGAATTATTATTACCGATATATAATATAAAACGTAATGATAATAATATATATCGAAATACTTTTATTTTTAGTATAATATTTATATTTATAAATTATAAAATAAAATTTTTAACGTATATTTTAAATTTTAATTTATTATAGAAAATTATCAAACTTTAAATTATATTTTATAAATCATTATATAAGTTTAATTATTTATATTTTGATAACTACTACGTATTATTATTTCTTTTAAAAAAATTTTAACTGTATTTTTATAGCCTTTATAATAATTATTTTAAACTTTAAAATTTTTTATTTGTAATTTATTAGCTAATTTTCCGCTTGTAATATAAAAGGAATAATAACATTTTTTCGTATAATGTACTATATAAGCGAGCGAGCTAAATTTTTTAACTTTTTAACCTTTGACTTCGATTATAGATTTCTTAACGTCAATAATATCGAACGTTTTATAAAAAAAAGCTAGGAAAAATTTAGTTGTTTAGGCTAAAAACGAGATCCGAAATTTATTTTTAAAAAGTTGCAATTTGTTTGTAAAGTTCCCGAATTTATTTTAAAAGCTTAATATTACGGTCAATACGTGCGAATCGATAACACTTTTTATTTGCAAAAATTAACGCCGACCGAAAAAAAAAATTATTATTAAAAAGTTCTTAATTAAAATACGTAAATATTTTTCGTCCGGTTTTAATACGTTAAAGATATAATTAATATATTATTTGCTCAGCAAGTTATAAAACGTAGCGAAGTTAATTAGGTGTTAAACTTTATTAAACGGCAAAATTCTCTTTAAATATATTTAAATCGGAAAATCGATTCTTTACAGGTTTTGTATAAAATTTTAAAAATATTTCGTAATTAGTTCGAACTTGTTCGAGTTATTATCGCAAAATATAGTATTATGAAAAAGAATATTTATAACTTCGATGAAATAGAATTTTTAATAAGGTTTTTTTATAATAGCGAATATAATAATTAATAATATCGAAACACGTAAAAACTTTTAAAAAACGTAATAAAAAATAAAAATAAGCTATAATTATTTAAGCTGTTAATTTTTAAAGTTGTGCTTTATTATTATATATTATTATAACAAAGAAAAATTATAAGAGGTTTTAATATTGCAATAATTTATTATTTACCGATTAAAAGGTTACGTTAAACGATAATAAATAGAGAATAAATTTAGTATTTTAATAAATATATTCGAATACCTAAGAAAAGTTCGGAAGGTTTTTATTTTCGACGACTATAAAAATTATTATTTGATGAAATTCGAAAATTATTACGTTGATTACGATATGATTAGGTTTTATATACTCGTATAATTTTCATATCTGCTTTAAATTTTTAATATATTTTTTATTTTATTTTAAATATATTTATTCGTTTTATATCGAAAACGTAATGCGCCGTTATCATATTTATATTGCTGACAAAGATTTTTTTCGCCGGTTTTTACGACGCGTTTAAAGCTGTTATAACGTCCGATAATCTCAAATTTAGATTTGCGAAAGCTGGTTTTATTTATTCGATTTTAATAACGTTTTTTCCGCATTGGAAATTTTTCCAGCTGTTACCCCTGTTTCCTCTACTCATTAACGCGACAGACGGCCCGATTCCTTCCGACCTTACTCCATTGTATCCGCCCACAACGGTATCCGGTCATATCTATCTTCCAGCCTGATATTAGCGCCGTTCTCGACCAATAGCTTGACGATAGCCTCGTGCCCATTTTCGGAAGCTAATGTTAACAGCGTCCGGCCATATGTATCTTGTAGCTTGATATTAGCGCCGTTCTCGAGCAACAGCTTGACGATAGCCTCATGCCCATTTTCGGAAGCCAATGATAATGGTGTCCGGTTAAGGTATTCCATGGCCTCGATATTGGCGCCGTTCTCGACCAACAGCTTGACGATAGCCTCGTGTCCGTTCATGGAAGCTAATGACAATGGTGTCCGGCTATATATATCTTCTAAATCTATATGTGCACCGTTGTCAAGCAAGAATGACACCAAGTCATCGAAGCCAAGATGGACAGCACAGAGCAGTGGGGTTTTGCTGTCCTGATCGACGGCATCAATGTCCGCCTGGTATTCAAGGAGTGCCGAAATGACCCGCATATGTCTTCTGGCAATGGCCAGATGGATGGCCTCGGGCCCCACCATTGTCAAGAATTTCTTGACTCCAAAAACTTTGAATGGAATACTTATATCTCCCTCTGCCTTGGCGTCAACTTTAGCCCCTTTCTCGAGCAGTGTGACGGCTACATCAACATGGCCGTTGAACGCAGCAAAGTGGAGTGCGGTCATGCCCCGTTCTGATCGAGTATTAATCTCAGGCCGGCTGACAAGAAGCGCGTCCACCAGACAAACATCACCCCTTCGAGCTGCAACCCGCAAAACCTTGTTCTGATCTGGCTCTTGTGATATATATGCTCGACGATTCATTCCCTCATCGATACCTCGTTGGTATTCGGACTCAGTAATATGTGTCAATGAATCAGTGCTGCGGTCGGAGTCCGAGGAGTAAAATTCATCTTGATTAATTTCGATTACACTCGACGCGTCATCATCCCCGTCGAGTGACCGTCTTCGCTGATTTTTGCCAGAAACTGCCGTTTTACGTTGCTCAAACTCGGGTCTGTCGTACACTTCTGATGTAGCAGTGCGAAAAAAATTATCGCCTAAATTGCGAAGTAATTGCTCTTCATAAGGATGCATAGCCCGTAGCGATATAGGGTCCTCAGTGGGATCCTGAGTCGCTATCTCTAGGGGGATTTCAGTACCATCAGACGAAATGGACTCCGTGTCAGCATTCATGCCGGCAACATCGAAGGGGGCTATTTCATCATTCGAGACGTCGTCGATCACCATTAATTCAGCTGCACCGATGGGGTCATCTTCTTCGTGGTGCGTCTCAGTCTCCATGGTCGTGGCTGGCCAGGAAGAATAATCATCCGTTTTGACTGCGTGAGCGATGGGTATGCCGGGATCGGAGCTCTTCTCAACCGGCATTTGCGGGAATTTGTTTGAGAAAGGACCATTGACTATACTCGCGTCTGAGGCTGGAGCGGCCATGGAATAATTCATCCCTAGACTCTGTGATTGTAGTGGCAAGGGATCAGATCTGGAAATCCCAAGCTGAGGATAACCCATACAGCCATATTGTTGTCCGGGCTGATGAGATGGTTGGCCAGCAACAGAGCCACTGCCTACAGTGCCGTTATCTCCCACAGAGATGGACATAGAGCTGAAATCAAGACCGGTTGGGCCAGGGGACGAAGGAAATCCCGGTACCCGGCCAGGACTGAATGGATCTTGTGCCGAATGAGATGAAGGGGTGGAGACGGGAGATGCTGGCGTCGAATATGAGACGCCGGACGGCGTCGAGGCTAGAACCGTACACTCAGTCAAGATTCGAAGAACTTCTGGCCAATACACGAACCTGCAAGAGAGTAATTTGGTGACACAACCTCCTCTTCGCCGGACTTGTGTTTCTTGTTCTTCCACCTGTCAATCTTCTCCGGCGGCACTGGCTTCCCGCGAAAGTGGAACTCGGTCTCTTTTTCTTCATTCTCCAGTCGCCTTTTCTGTATCCGCACAATCGCCTCCATCTTGTTTCTGGGGACGTTCTTATTAAGTCTCCACTTCTTGAATTGGTTCTTGTACTGGTCTTCCCTTGTCAAACAGTCAACAGCAGTGCTTGAACGGGACTTGCTGAGAACGTTACGTAGCCAAGAACCCATGCTCAGTCTTCATGGGCTCCATGAGTTTCATTAGGTTCGCGTCCTTCCAGAGCTCAACGATGGTAGCCTTGCGAACTTCCCAATCATCGGGACATTGAGGCCTCGCAAGCTTGATCCCTAGCCGGGGAGGGGGGATATCCATTCTGCAATCCGCAAACCGGTCTTCGAATCCACAATAGGGCATCAACGATCTAAAAGGGAATGGACAGTAGAGTAGAATGATGCTAGAAAACGGGAAGCGTGGTCGACTCCGAGTGGGAGGAGACGGTAGATATACAAAAATTCATCTTGGGCGGCGGCGACTGACGAGCCAATCAAAGGGCTTAAACAAAAGTGTTCTGCAGGAAGGGCGTCGTGCGTGGCAGAATTCCAAGAAGGGCAAGCAGCCTCCACTGACAAGCCAATCGGGGGGGAGGTTAAACAAAAGTGTTCTGCAGGAGGGGGGTCGTGCTTGGCAGAATTCCAAGAACGGTAAGCTGTCTTGGCCCATAATTGTTCTGATGACGGTACATATACTGTTGAACTCTTCACTTCTTCACTTTGTAGAAATACCTTAAAAGGAGTGGTCTCGCCCATCCTATACAATGTTTTCAAGAGCATCTACCTATCCAATCCCCCGTTTTCCAGCCATCATGCGTGTGGCCATCGCTCCGACCTTCGGCAACACTCCAAGTCAAAACGCTCCATTCCGTTCATGCCCAGCTTAGTTTGCACTTAGTTTGGACCCCTTTATTGTCTTCATTATCTTGTTCCTATACATGGAGATACCCATACCGCCTGCGGCTCCAATGCCAAAATTCCTGCGCATCATCCGAATAGGAAAGCCCGCTTCCACGGCCATGGCAGGCTCCATCGGGTTCGCCATCTCGTTTATAGAGCAAGGGCCCCCTGTTCAGGCTGGTTTCTTCTGGACGTAAGGACTCGCCTGGTGCTACTGCATTGCTTCGTACTTATCTGCTTCACTCAGTTTGTACGCCGCCTGGGTCTTCTTTATCATATGCGCCATACTCTTCACCAATTTCTCGATACTCCCCAAAAACCGTACAGAATACTTCTGCCTGTTCGTGGTCTTCGAAATAATATGCCTTGCCGTCCTCGTCGCCGCTTCCGCTTCAACTCCAAATGAGGTCCCCAAGCGCCTCAGGGCCTGGGTTCCAATGTTGACAGTATTCTGTGCCGGCGCTCCGTCCTTGGCCTTCGATGGTTACAACGCGGAGCATAATTCTCATGGGGAGATCCAGTTTGACAACCAGGGTGAAACCCAGGGTGACAACTAGAAACCAGGCGGCGGCGGTGTTCCCATTCCTAGATCTGCAACGATAGATGTGGGATTAACAGTTCCACATGAGTTGGAATAGACGATGGTTTGGTGTGGAAGTTTGGAGGAACGCCCGTAGAACTTAGACTTGGGAATTAGTGGGGCGTATTACCGTACAAGGCAAAAGGTTACTGTAGATTTGAATTGGAGTGTCGCGCCCCACAAGTTGGCTTGGCAACGTAAACTTTTTTTGCGACGCATTCGCTTAATAGCCTGTTGACGTATATATCTGTTAGACACTGCGTAGCCTTGGATTATGTGCATTGGTTGTTGTATTGATTATGGAGTCCTTTAACCGCGTCGGTCAGGGCTTATACTAATAGGTGTAGCTAGTGTAGTCCCCACCCTAAGTCACAGGTAATTTCCGTAACGTCTTATTTATTTTAGGACCTTTAATATCTAATATACTTTTTTAAGCTGTTTCTTTAAAAGTTGGTTAATTTGTTATAAAACTTTAAATATAGAAATTTATCCGGCTAATTTTTTTTTAATATTAATTCTTTATTTTATTAAAATCTTTTTATTATAATTTTTTATAACATTTTAATTTCGATATCCTTTTTTTACGATACCGTATTTTATAATAATAATTCGAATAAATTTAAACTATTTACAAAATACTTTTAAATTTTCGTATAAAACTTATTAATAATTAATTTTCCGATTTAAACGCGTTTAAAACTTTTTTACCGTTTAATAAAATTCGACGTCTAGTTAATTTCGACGCGTTATATAACACGTTAAGTAAGTAATATATTAGCTATATTTTTAACGTATTAAAACCGGATAAAAAAAGTTTATATATTTAAATCGAGAATATGGTTAATAATCGATTCCTTTTCAATCGGCGTTAATTTTCAAGATTTAAGTATATAGTTACCGTAAAAAGGTATACCGATATATCGTTTATACAAAGTAAATTTTACAACTTTATATATAAAACTAAATATCGTATAATTAAGTTTCGAGTCTCGTTTTTTAACTTAAATAGTTGAGTTTATTTTCGTTTTTTATAAACCGTTTTATATTATTAATATTGAAAAAATAATTAATTAAAGTTCGATAATTAAAACATGTTAAAAACCGTCCGAAATCCTTATACGTCCGGAGTATTTATATAGCACGTTTTAAATATATTTATTATTTTAAAAACAAATTTTCTTTATTAACTTCGTAAATATATTATAAATTAATTTTCGAAATTATAAATGAAATTGCTGTTTTTAAAACATTTTCGAAAATATAAAACGAAAATATAATAATTTCGAATTATATTATAAAAGGTTAAAAGGTAATGCAAGGTTAAATAGTTTTAAGCTTTATTTTCCAGGCTAAGTTAAATATTTAGAAAATCATTATACGATATAATTTACACGATAAATATTATACCTAGTATCTTCGAATACGATAACTGATTAATAGTTTTAACGGTTAGGATAGATTAATACCTTAGTCCTATAAAGCTTTACTTTAAAGCCGACTGCTGAGCCCCTATAATGAAATGAAGCAGGGTGCAGGGTCGGACACATGGCCTGACTGATCGGTTAGTCAGCACCTACTAGGTATTTCTAGCGGTTCTTTTCGCCGGGCGCAACCCCGACATCATCACCACTCATCATTCATAGTTTTGCTTTTGGACTGGTCTCAACACCAGAATACAGTTGCGTTGCCTTCATAATCTCTTGAACCCTAGGCTCACTCGTGACACGCTCTTCGATTATGTACTGATCAGGACCGAATCTCCCCGTCACAATTCAATAAGCACGCAAGGTTAAAGATAATAAATTTATATTTTCATAATAAAATAAGAATATTAAATAATAACGTGCTATATAAACGAACGACATATATAAGCAAACGCATTAAAATTTTCAACTTTATAATAACAAATTCAAATTAATTAATAATAATATATTATATTAATTTAAATTAATTGAATTCTTTTTCGTTAAATATTTTTGTAACTTTTTATTAAATACGCGTATTATGTCCGAGTTTGTCGTAAACGTTATATTTTCTTTTTTTCGTTTTAATTCTTTAACGATAACTCTTTCCAGTTATTATTAGTTATTTTTTTTACCGTCTTTTTTTAAGAGCTAAAACAGTTTTTCTTTTAATATAATAAACTTTTTTTCTTAAAAAGATTTTTTTAATTTTATTACGTTTAATTAAGATATAATTCGTTTTATATAATTAAACGTTTTTCTTTTAAAAAGTAGTTTTATATAAAAGTAATATATAACCTTTTATTACAAAATTAACCGACTTAAATATTTTTATCGGCGAGCTATTTTAATAATTTTTAATTTTCTTTTGCAAATAACGTTTTATTTTGTTACTTTATAAATATTTTAAGAGGTTTCGCGGGTAAAGAAACAAAACCGGCGGAAGTTAGCAGTAAAACGGTCGGCGTAGATATAATTAAAAGAGTTTCGAATTCGGAAAAAACGTTATTAAAATCGCATAAAATAAAGTTAATTTTCGGAAATCTAGTATTAATATTATTAAACGTTATAGTAACTTAAACGTATTATAAAAACCGACAAGAAAATCTTTTTAATAATATAGGTATAATAGCGTTATAGTAGATTTTCGATATATAACGAATAAACGCGTTTTAAATATATATATATATATTATATATAAAGTTAACGCCGATACGAAAAATAGGTAAGTATATAAAACGTAATAATATGATAATTAATATAATACTTATCGAATTTTATCAAGTAATAATTTTTGTAGTCGTCGAAAATAAGAAAATATTTGAAATTTTTCGTACGCGGTCGAATATGTTTATTAAAATGCTAAATTTATTTTAAACTTGAATTTTTTAATATTTAGTTATTATTAATAATATAATTTGTAATCGGCTACTAATAATAATTTATTACGATATTAAAACTTAAAATGATTTTTAATTATACTAATAAATAACGATATAACTTAATTTTAAAAATTAATAGTTTTAATAATTATAATTTCTTTTTTTATTACTGTCGGCAGTTGTGGTGATTCGTTGAAAAGAGGTTGAAAGAATCCAAAGGGCTTTGATTTGTAGCCCTAAGATTGCAAGAACAAAGGAGCTAAAGCATATATATAGCTGCTTCCCCACTTCCAAGTTATAGATTGCCTCAACTAGCTCAGGCCTCTGCTGACTCGTTTTCCAATTCTTTTTTAATATACTGTTATATCACGCTAAAAATTAACTAATCAAATCCCATATCCCCGTAACAAGCCATCGAGGCCTGAAAGTTAATTTCAGAAAATAAGTCTCGTTTTCGACATCGTTACCAAAATTTATTAACTTTTTTTGCATATTTTTTAAAAATATTTAAAGATTTAAAGTTGTGCAATCAAATTAAGCCCGATAAATATGTAGTTTTATATACACGTCGAATATAAGCTAATATATATATAAAAATCTTTTTAATTTTTCCGACCGTAATTATAACCAATATAACTAAATTTAAGTTTAAGAAATAAACGACAGTAACGTTTTTATAGCTGCGCTAATATAACCATCGGTTACGTTATTATACACCGGATTTTCTTAATATATTTTATATTGAAAAAAATCCGTATATTAATTTTTCCGGCCGTACGAATTATAATTATTACGTCGTAATTTTTTTTAAAAAAAAAATTGAAATTAACTAGGTCCGAAACGTTTCTTTAATTACGACGTAATAACCATAATCTGTACGGGCAAAAAAATAACTAGACGGATTTTTTCCATATTAAGTTACCTTTAAAAAGCTTATAATAAAATATTATATATAATAATTACGTTATCGTAATTAAAAGAACGTTCCGAACAAAAAAATTGTCGATAATTAAATGTTTAAATTTTTTTAATATTTTTATTAACCTAGCTTCGATCGAAAAGTTATATATATAATTAAAAACCCTTTTTAAAGCTATATATAATAAGGTTTTTTTTTTAAATTTATTAAACATTTTTATCGTTATTATATTTATAAGTTTTTAAAATAAATTTTCGAAAATTTATATAAAAATGCCGATATAGCGCTTAATATTCTGCACTGTACTATCAGGCTCTATTTTAAGGTTCGTAATTTCTGTGGGTCTTTTTATAGGTCGGTACTTAGAGCTATATGTTTTTGGAAGCCCTAGCCACGGCTGCGCCGTAGACGTAACCACAACCTCAAAAATAGGGTCTGATTTTAGTGAGGTAAGTTGTAGGACAGAAATCAAGCAACCAAGTTCCCCTCTTAGTCTGAAGAATTGCAACACATTTGCCGACAATTACGTTTATATACATTTTTTACGTTTTTTAATATTAATAATTATTATATCCTTTATTATCAAAACCTTTATTAAAAATCCAGTTTCGACGAAGTCGTAAATATTTTTTATAATGCCGTATTTTGCAATTATAATTTTAATAGACTTAAATTATTTATAAAATAGTTTTTTAATTTTCATATAAAATCCGTTAATAATTAATATTTTAATTTAAATATATTTAAAAAAAGTTTATCGTTTAATAAAGTTTAACGTCTAGTTAATTTTAACGCGTTTTGTAATACGTAAGGTAAGTAATATATTAATTACATTTTTAACGTATTAAAGCCGGATAAAAAATGTTTAAGTATTTAAATTAAAAATTCGGTCGATAATTAATTTTTTTCGGTCGGTATTAATTTCCGTAAATTAAAGCTAATATCGATTTAAGCGTATTTATTATAATATCGAGCTTATAAAATTATTTAAGTAACTTTATATATAAAATTAAATTTTATATAATTAAAATTTAAATCTTGTTTTTTAAACATAAATAGCTAAGTGTAACGGCTATAGGTTTAACTAATTATTAAACCTAGTCGTATGGTTTATATTAGCAGTAGTATCGTAGAACTTTAAACAAATAAGGTGATAATTATATCTGGTAATAATAAATAACTGTAGGTAATCTAAGTAATTAATTGTTATTACAAGCTGGTATTATTTAAGTTATGGAAATAATAAGCGTATATATTTTAATTAGATCCGTTTAGATCCGTTTATTCTTTCGTATTTATATTATATAAATAAATTAGATCCTTATAAATCCGGAAATTTTTTCGGATTTATATTTTTTAAATATATAAATCTTTTTAAATTCGGGGATTTATTCGAATTTATGTTACGTAATTTAAAATTTTATATCGGAAATAACCTTTTTAATTTCCGACCGTTTGTTAATAAGCTAAGTTTAGTTAATTATAATACGATTTCCTTTTTTTAGAATTTTTGCCTTTAAAGATTAATTATTTATTACATTTGTTTAATAAGTAATTTCTTTTTTTATATATTATTTTTTAAAGTTTTTATTTGTTATATTTAACCGTATTAAAAAGCAGAAATTTCGTAAACGTTTCGATTAAAATAAAAAACGAAAATTTTTAATTTTTTCCATTTAACGGGAAGGTTTTAAGGTTATGTTTTGTTTTTTATATTTTAAAAATAAAAAAGTACGTTAAAATAAAAAACGCGGTTCGTTAAAAAAAATTGTATTCTAAAAAAACGGAATTATGATGGTACGGACGTGCCATTTAATTTTTTGCGTAATATTATTTAAAAATTGGAATATATAAAGTGTAAAAGAATTTTAGTTAAGGAATAGTTATTTCGATTGCA
>QJOA01000481.1:0-50771 GCA_004155915.1 Monosporascus sp. CRB-9-2
TTTTTAAAAAAAAAAAAAAAAAAAACTTTTATATATATAAAAATAATATCGGTTTAGATATATTTTTTATAATATATATATATATGTAAACATAATATCGGTTCGGACATATTTATTATAATATTAAGTCTTCAAAATCGATAAAGCAACTTTATATATAAAATTAAACTTTGCATAATTAAGTTTTCGGATTTCGTTTTTTAACTTAAATAATTAGGTTTATTTTTTTTACTTAATAAATTGTTCCATATTATTAATATTAAAAATCAGGCAATAAAGTTAAATAATTAAAATGTTTACAAAATTAATCCGTTTACTGGTTTGGATCGTTAAATAATATGGTACGTTATATTATTTTTATTATTTAACAACTAACTTTGTATAGGTTATTATTTGTTCGTATCTGTTTTTGTTAATTAATTATAAATATGCGATTTTAGCGATTTTATATTAAAAATAGGGGCGCGTTAGGGGGGTGGAGCGTAAGGGGGGGGGGTCTGTCAGATATAAAGGACATTAGTTGTGTTGTATTATATAACTAGTTGCAGGTGCTTTTAAAGCGCGTACCGCACTTTAATGTAGTCTAGTCACGTAATGTACATGGTCCGTTCAAAGGGAGCCTTTCCGTATATGGAGTGCCAGCGCATCCCCTGCTAGCTGACACTCTCCCTTAACGTTTTAACGTAATTACGGCGTTAATTATTATACTTTATTACTTTCTAAAGCCGTAATTATTTATTTTATTATTTTTTTCGCGACTAAATTCTTTTAATTAATTAATTTTTCCTTTATTAATTAAAAGCTTCCGTAATATTTATTAATTTTAATTATTTTTTAAAACGTTAAAGATATTTATATTTTAAACTTTTTCTTAATTTATTAATTAATATATTATCTGTAAAGATATAATGTCTTAAAACTAATAATGATATATATTTACATACCGTAATTTTATTTATAAAAATATAACGTTAATATTAACAAACCGTATAATTTATTAATTATTATATTATATATTTGAAAATCTTATATTTAAATTGATTTTTAAGTTTTTAATTAATCCAAAATTAAATAACATCTTTTTTTATAACTTACCTAAAAAATAATAATTTTATTTCGGTTTTAAAAATAATTATTATATTTTATTTATTTTTTTGGTTTTTATTTTATTACATTTCTAAATAAATTTATAACGAAAATTTAAAAACCCTTTTTAATTAATTATATTATTAGTAAAAGAAACCTTATTTTAAATATTTAATAAATTTTTATTCCCGACTTATAACGTTACCGTTTTAATACCGATTAAATATAAAATAATTTAATTAATAACTTTATAATATATAATATTAAAGTTTAGGTAAAATCGAATAAATCGGAATATTATAACAACTATATTAAATTACGCATTAATTATTACGTATAAAATAAAATTAATTTCTTTTTTAATATTTATTAACGAAACTTAAATAAATTAAATCAAACTTCGGTAATAATTTAACGTCCGTTATTAACGTATTTAAAAAGTTATTTAAACTTCTTTTAAGAAATTAAATTAACTAATTCATTTATAAAAATTAGAGTAAAATAATTTTTTTTTAATTTTATTTTTAATTATTTCGATACCGAAAAAGTATTATAAAATTCTTTTTTTTTCGAAATATACCGTTTTCGTATTTATTAAATTAATTAATTGATAAAACATTAATTTATTTTAAAATACACCGTAATAATATTATCTATAAAGAAAGAAATCTTTTTTTAACGAATAAAATAATAAAGTTGGTAAAAAATAAGATTAAATTTTAATATTTTAAATATTTTAATAAAAAGTTTTTATTATAATAAAAGTAGTTCCCTTAATTTATATAATACGTTCTTCATTAAAATTCTTTTATATATTATAGATATTTTAAAAGCATTTATATAAATATTTAATAAAATAAATTCGCATTAATAAAAACGTTTAAGATATTATATTATTTAAACTTTAAATTGAATTTAACCGTAATAATAATTAAAGTTCGAAATAACCTTTTAGCTAATATATATATATATATATATATATATTATTATAAACGTTTTTAAATTATTAATTGTTCTATATAATAAAATACGTTTTATATTTTTATAATTAATTATATTTATTATATTTATAAATGTATATTTATATATATTTTGAAACTTATTTCCTTTTAATAAAAGATTAATTAATTACTCTTTAAAATTTTATTTTCTTATAATTTTATAAATAAACCCTTTCGATTTTACGAAATAATTTCTTTAACGGATATATATTTAACTTTTTATGGCCTTACGACGGCAGTAACAAATTATACTTATATAGCCGGTTTTGCGACCTAAGAAAATTTTTATATTTTTTCGTATTAAAACCTTTTCGATTAAGATAATACGTACTTTAAATAATCTTTTTAAATTTTCGTAACTTATAGGCCGGTTATTGAATAAATTTAAAAATAAATTAATCGTTTAATATTAAATAGAGCTTTTAAAACTTTATAATCCTTTTAATAATATTTTTATAATACGGAATATACGGGAAATTTACGTTTTCGATTTATAAAATATTTTCGTTTTTATTCGTTATTTTGAATTAAATACTATAATAAAAACTTAAAATTACCTTTTCAATTTCCACCGCCATAATAATGGTAAAAATTATTAACATAAACGTTAATAAAAATAACGGTCCAAAGTCGGAAATAATTTGAATATAACGGTTATATAAAAGTAATTAATTTTATGCTAATAAATTTATTTTTTATTAATCCGTAGGTTTTTTCAAACATTTATATTATTTTAAAATTATTCTTTTTATTTAACCGGGAACTAAATTATTACGTTTAAGTTTTTATCTTCTTTTTAAATATATATATCTGGATAATTATAAATCTAATTAAATAATTTTATTAATCGAAATAACATACGTAATTCGTTTTCCGTAACGTAAAAAAAAATCGATGTTTAAATTTTTAATATTACTTAAAAAATATTGTTTCCCTTAAATTATACGTTTCGAATAATAATAATTTTATTAATTACTAGGTTCCAAATTTTATAAATATTTATAAATCGGTAATCGATAAAAAAAATAATTTATATTCTAAAATTTAACTTTTATAATCTTTATTTTTTTTATAACGGTAATTCTTGTTACGTAAATTATAGAATCGTATATTTATAAATAAATTTATTAAAATTTTCGACTAAATGCTATAAAGCCGCATTTATATGTCAAATAAATATAATAAACTTCGTATAAATTTTATAAAAAACCCGTATTTAAAAATATAATTATATAAATATATTATTATTTTAAAAATATATACGATTAAAAACGAAAATTATTTAACACCATTTTATATTATAATCACTTTTTTTAATTATATTCTTTAAATATTTTATACCTCCGTTTTTAGTTTAAATATATAATATTAAAAATTTAAATTTAATATTAAAAGAAAGCGATTAAAGTGTATTTCGAAATTAATAGTTTTTTAAATTTTCGTTATTATATTTAAATACCTATAAAAAGATTTTATTCTAATTTTTAAAACCCTTTAAAAGATATCGAAATATTATAATTAATATATTTTACTTTCGATTTTTAAAGTAAATATCCTAAATAAAGCTTAAATATTTATCGGTTGTAAATATCACGTATTTATATCCTTTAAAGACTTTTTCGAAATTTAGAAAATCGATAACAATTTACTATTTCAATTAAAACCTTTCTTTTTTCGACTTTTAGCATATTTAGCTTTTAATTATCGCTTTATTATATATTTAATATTCGACCGTTATAAATGGATTTTTTTATATAAAATTATATTTAAATAATTATTTCGCGCTTTAAATACTTTAATTTTAAATACTATATTATATTATTATTAATTTATAATAACCTTAATACAAAAAATAACGTTTCGTTTATAAATAATTAAATTTATTTCGAATAAAATTATTATTCTTTCGGTTATTTTATTAATACCTTTTTTTCCGGAATTATCGGAAAAATACCAGATTATATGCAAAATTTTCATAATGGGCTACGTTATACAGACGCAACGTTTTCGGGTCTATAAAGCTTTAAAACAATATATTCATTTTTCGTATCCTTTAATTAGAATAAAGCTTTTTTTTTACGTATATTCCGTTACCTTAAATCGTTATTTTATAATTTAAAAACCTATTAATTAAATTAAAAATATATATAGTAAACTTTAAATCTTTAATAATCCAATTCTTTTTTTAAAAAATATAACGTTTATTATATTACGTTAACTAAAAATTAAAAAATACGTTAAAATTGATTAATAACAATATACATTTAAACTAATATTACCAAAGCTAAATTAAAACAGAAATTTTCAAAAGTTTTTTAAAAAATATATAAAAACGTTAAGGTAATTTATAATAAATATTTAAATAAACCTTATAATATATACCCTATATATCTAACTTTTAACGTTTTTACTTGTTATTATTTCGATTCGTTCGGAAACCTTTATAATTACCTCCTTTCGACCTTTTTTAAAAAACTTTATTACGTAATTAATTATTACTATTTTTATTAATATCCTTAAATTTTTCTTAATCAGAATTATTTTAATTCGAAAAACTATAAAAGCCCTTTAAAAAATTAAAAACGTTACCTTAATATTTTTGGATAACTATTATAAATTTGTTATATTTTAATAATTTAAAAAGTTAATTTTAATCTTTAAATAAATAATTATTCCGTTTTTAATTTCGGGTTTTTATTTTAAAAAATATAAATTTAATTAATTAAATAAAATCGGCATTATTATTATATATATTTAATTCATCGAAATAATTAATATAATCGTTTCGAAAATCTCGTAACGTTAACTTTAATTATAATTTTTTACTATTTCGTTATTTATTTATTAAACTCTTTTACGGTTTTTAAGGCCTACTTTAATTATTTTTCGCATTCGCGTTTAATATTTATAAAAAATCGATTAGTGTAAATCTTTCCGACTTATTATAATTTAACGTATTGAAATAAAAAGAAATTAATTTATCGGGTTTAACGCGGAAAAAAATACGTTTATTCGCAAAATATAATAAAATTTAATAATCGGTTATAATAAAAAAACTTTTAGCCTTAAAATTCCGAATAATAATATTCAAAAATCTAAATTATAATAAATAACTTTTAGTATTAAATAAAATACGCCCTTTTTGCTAAGGTTATAATTTTCGAAAAATATTTTACGGCTTTCCATTTATTATTCTTTTATTATTACCAAATAACATCTTTAATTACGTTACGAAATACGTTGATCTTTATTTTAATCGATCGATTAAATCGAAAAATAAAATAAAAACTAAAACTTCGTAAATAAACCATTTTATCTTTTCGAAAACCCATTTTTATTCGGATTTTATTAAAAAAAATATCTTTTTTTAATAAACGATTTAATAACTTAATTATGCCGGTTTCATAATAATAAAACATTCGTACGTAATTACAACATTCTATAAATAAACGGATTATAATACGCTTATTAAAATTTTTAAATTTTAAATTTTAAATTATTTTAATTTTAACTAAATCGATAAAAATACTTACGTTTATTTCCATAATAATACCGAAATAATTTATTTTTTTAATATTAAACCGGAACTTTTTAATATCTCCTTAAAAATTAACCTTATATAACCGGTAAATAACTTTTTTGTAATATTTTTAATATTCTTTTTTAAAACCGGAATAAATTAATACGTTATCGGTATAAACGTTTACGTAATAATCGAAAAATTTATATAATTAAACATTAATAAATAATTATTATTAAGCAAAACTTATTTTTAAATTAAATAAAAATATTTTCTATTAAAACGTTTTCTAACGATTTTTAAATATTATTAAATATTCCGACTTAATAATAATATAAAGTTTATAAAACGTTTAAAAAATATCTATTTTAACAAAAAGTTTAATATTTTGATAATTAAATATAATACCGTTAAATAAAAAAGTTAAAATAAAATAATTTTTTAAATATTAACTTTTTAATAATAATCGATATAAAATTAACGTTTCGATAAATAAAGCTTTAAAACAAATAAAATTAAGGTTGCATTTTTTTATATATATAATTCGATAAAATTTATCTTTAATAATTTATTTACCACTTTTTTTCAAACGGAAGGTATTAAACGGACATCCGGTAAATTAAAGGTCTAAAAGCGGATATCGGCCGGTTAAGTTCCAAAACTACGTTATAGCCGAATCGGAAATCTGGAAAAGTATTAACTTTTTTTTTCGAAAAAAATCTTTCCAAATAAGCGAAAAGTTTTGGCAAAAATTCCCGGATTCGTTTTACGTCTTCCGAATCTTTATCTTCAAAAAAGGGGATTTTTTAACCGTTATATATTTTTTATTTTGCAAAATAATTAACGTTATAACGTTTAAAAATTTTTTTTTTTAAAAAAATTGCTTTTTAAAGTAACAAAATTTTACTTTATTATTCCGTACGGGGGTCGGTTTTTAATCTATTCGTTAAAAAGGCGATAATTACGTTATTTTTAATAATTTTTATCATAGAAATAATCGGTTTAATATTACCTATATCTGGTATATTTTTCTTATTTAATATATCCGACGGAATAATAAATACGAGTATTAAAGTAAAATTATTTTCGGGTTTTTTTTTATAAAGGTTAAAAAATTTAATATTATTTATCGGCTTTTTTTTTAACGTAATTATAGCGGTTAATATTTTTCTACACTTTAAAATTAACGTATCCGTTTAATAAATATCGGGTTAAAAATTTAATCGTTAATAAAAACTTAACCAAAATTAAAAAATTATCAGGTTAAATAATATTTTTATTTTTATAATTTAATAATAAATTATATTTTTTTCCTCTAATTAAAACCGATAAAAATAGTATATTTAGTATTTATAATTTAAAAAACTTAATCGGAAAAACGTTATCCGTTAATTTCGAATATTATAATTATTTAAGCTTTTACTTAACCGGCAAATTATTTCCGGTAATTCTATAATTAAATTAATTTTTTTAACCGGATAATACTAACTTATAATCGCTTTTTTACTTACTTAATAAAAAAAAGGTTAATAAAAAATCAAATTTATATTCCGGTATTATAAAAAACGGTAATATATAAATTAATCCTTTTTATTTAAATTTACGTAATTTTAATAAAAGCTTTATATTTTTTAAAATCATTTACTTCCGTTATTACTAATATAAAAAAATTATTAAAAAATATTCCGACGGTTCTACTTTTTTTCCGATTTGTCGAAACTAAACAAATCCTTTATTATTTTTATCGTAACGATATTTTTCTTATTAAGGTATTCGTTAACCTTATATCCCGTTTTATTATAATTAAAATATATATCAGCCTTTTAATAAAACATTTTTTTCAGCTTTCGATAAAGGTTTACCGGTATTACGCGAAATTTTCGATTTACCGAAATTATTACTTAAACAAAATTTCTTATTTTTATTTTTTAATCCATTATTATCCGGACCGTATAATCGGAATTTACGCTTTTATTAACATTTCTTATAAACAAACTAATTACTATAAACGGCTATAATAACGCAGTTATAAAACTTTTTGTAAATAACGTCAAAATTATAACTATCCTTAAAAAACGTAAATCGAAATTTAAAAAAGTTTATTCTTATAAAACTTACTTTTATTTATTTTCGATAATTTTAATCTTTTAAATAAACACGTTAAATTTAAAAATAAAATTGTAAATATTTTAATTTTTACCGGATTTAAAAGGAAAAATATAAAAGGTTTTTTTAACAATAAAGCTTAATTTAAATCGTAATACGATAATTTTAATACCTAAATTATTTCGATTATGTAAAAAAAAATTATATAATCGATTAATAACGAATTTTAATTATTTATTCGCCCTTTTTTAAAAAAAAACTTGTCAATTAAACTATACAAAGTTTTTCGTTTCGAAAAATTAATTCATTTATTTCGAACTTATTTACAACTTTTCGAACTTAAGCGTTAAATTTAATTTTATTACCGTTAAATTTAACTAAATCGTTAACATAAAATTTTTTTTTTTAGTTATAATTAAAATTTACGCTATCATTTCCCGCAAACTTACAGAAAACGGGCTATACTGCTATACTGGTAAAATGAAACGTATTAGTATTATCGAAAACGTTATTAATTATATTTTCCTAATAGAAACGGTCGGCATTATCGGAAAAAATAAAAAATAATAACTTTATCTAACCTAAAAACAAACAACTTTGTTACGAAATCTTTAAAATTTTCTCTAAACGTTTTAATTATCATTAACCATCTCGTTAATTAATTATTTATCGAAATCGGTTTTTAAGTAATTATAATCTTAATCTTAATTTAATAAACCTTTTATTTTTACGGCTTCGGTTTCGTTTTACGGCACGTTATCTTTTATTATTTTTTCAAAATACTTATCGTTTTTTATATTCTGGTTTAGATTTTAAAAAAGCATTTCTTTTTTTATACTTTCGGTTTTACCTTTAATTAATCTAAATCGCTTTAAACGTTAACTAACTAATCAATAATCTTTCTTAATAAATATCTAATTTTAATATTAATTAATCTAAGTCTTAATCTTAAATGTGGTTTAAAACGTATTATTTTTCGTCGTTATATATTAACGTAAAAAAAATATAATACTTTATTTATTAATCGTTAAACCAGCGGAAAAAGGAATAAACTTAAAGTAATATTATAACCAGCATTAATATAACATAATAACTAATTTATTAACGCTATAAACGAAAATTCTAAGCTGAAAAAAAATGAAAAAAAGGCAAGGTGGCAAAATACGTAAAAATCTACAAATATCCCCACTCTTTGTATGGCAGGTAGCTAGTTTATATAGCAGCTGTCAGCCTCACGGTTTAATCCTAGTAGCTGCCGTCACATATGGGGTGCTAGCGCACCCCCTGCTAACTGACAGGGTCCGACTTATTCGTTTATTTTTTTAATAAATTTTAAAAGTTGCTTTCATATTTTGCCGTATTTTTGTTAAGTATTAATTATAAACTTATTATCGTATATTTTGTTATATTTATTTAATATAACGTATTATTTTCGTATCTTTTTAAAAGAAATTCGTTTATTTAATTATTAAAAATATAAACTTTAAAATTTATTTTATTAAATCGTTAATATTTTTATAAAAAAGAACGTATTTTCGATTTTTATAAATATATACCGTATATTTTTGGTTATAAGTTTATTTTTTTTCTGGCATTATTTTAAACATACTTATTAGCTAACTTATAAAATTAATTATTTCGATAATTTTTATAAAGAATAAATATTAATTCGCGTTAAAAAACGCATTTGTTTTTTTAAAATAAAAGATTATATCGGATTTTATAAATTTAATAAATTATAAGCGTAATTACTTAGAATCGATGCAATTTTAGATTTCGAAAACGTTTTTTTTTTAAATTATAATATTTTTTAAAATATTTTTAATTTTTAATTTTTTAATTTGTTTTAATAATGAAAAACGTTAATAATACGGTTATTATTAATATAGAATCTATATCGTTTTAATAATGATTAATTAACTAATATATAACGTTAATTAAGTGTATAAGATTTTTAATTATTAAATATAAAGGATATTAGTTATATTGTTATATTAAACTAATTACGTATATTATAAGATATGTTAGATATAGGGGATATCAATTATATTGTTGTATTAAGCTAACTACGTATCCAAAAAAACACATTCAGCTTTTTAGTAATTTAGCCACGGAATATATATTGCCGATCAGTAAGTGACCTTTCCGTTTATAGGGTACGTTACGTACTTTCCAGCTAGTTAACATGCTCCTTTAACGCTTTGAAATATTTATAACGTTAATCGTTATACTTTATTACTTTTTAAAGCTATAAATTTCTTTTTTTTAATAATTAACTTTTTTTAATCAATTAATTCTTTGTTTAAAAGTTTTTTTAAAACATTTGTCAGTCGGTTTAAAGCTTTTATAATATTTATTAATTTTATTTAATTTTTAAAATATTTAAATATTTTTCGTAATACAGCTTTAATTAATTTATTAATTAATATATTGCCCGTAAACGTATAATTTACCTTGAATAAACTTTTTTTATTACTTTTCGTAATTAACAATTATATATATTTATATATATAATTTCGTTTTTAATAGTGTTACGTCGACGTTAATTAGCCGTATTATCTATTAATTAACGTAATATATATTTAACGGTTTTATATTTAAGCCAGTTTTTAATTTTTTCATTAATCGAAAATTAAAAAAAAGTTTTTAATAACTTACGTAAAAAATAATAATTCCGTTTCGGTTATAAAAATAATTATTATATCTTATTTATTTGCCCGCTATTTTATTATTTCTTTAAATAATTTTATAACATATATTTAAATAGTTTTTTCGATTAATCGTATTATTTATAAAAAAAGCGTTATTTTAAATATTTAATAAATCCTTACCGCCGAATTATAAGGTTAACGTTTTCATACCGATTAAGTATAATATAACTTAATTTATTACTTTATAATATAGGTTATTAAAGTTTAGGTTAAATCGTATAAATCTAAATATTATAAATATTATATCGGGTTACGTATTAATTATAACGTATAAAATAAAACCGATTTTGTTTTAATATTTATTAATAAAGCTTAAATAAGTTAAGCTAAAATTTAGTAATAATTCGACTTTTATTATAAATATTTTTAAAAAGTTATTTAAACTTTTTTAAAGGATTAAATTAATTAATTTATTTATAAAATCGAATTAAAATAATTAAATTTATTTATTCGATTTATTTTTAATTATTTTAATATTAAAAAATTATTAAAAATTCTTATTTTTAAAAGAAATATACCCTTTTTATATTTATTATTTCAATCAATCGATAAGGCCTTAATTTTCCTTACGATATACCGTAATATTATTATTTAGAAAAAAAAGACCCCTTTTTAACGAATAAAATAATAAAGTTTGTGAAAAATAAAATTAAGTTTTAAATCCCTTAACGTATTAATAAAATCCTTTTATTATAATAAAAATAATTCCTTTAATTTATATAATACCTTCCTAAATAAAAATATTTTATTATAATATAAATAACTTAATAATATTTTTATATTTTTTTTATAAAATAAACTTACGTTAACGAAAACGTTTATAATATTATACTGCTTAAATTTAAAGTTAAACTTTGCCGTAATAACGATCAAAACTTAAAACGATTTTTTAGTAAATATAAATATATATATATTACAGTAAACGTTTTTAAGTTATTAATTATTTCGTATAACGAAACGGGCTTTATATTTTTATAACTAACTATACTTATTAAATTTGTAAACATATACCTATATATACCTTAAAACCTACTTCCCTTTAACAAAAAACTAATTAATAACTTTCCAAAACTGCATCTTTTTATAATTTTATAAATAAACCTTTTCGGCTTTCTTAAATATTTCCTTCAAAAAATATATATTTAGCTTTTTATAACTTCGTAATAGTAACGGTAAATTTCGCCTATATATCCGGCCTTATAACCTAAATACCGTACGTATTATTATTACAAAGCCTTTTTAATTAAAATAACGTTTATTTCGAATTTTTAATTTCTAGAAATTTTCGCAATTTACCGGCCGGTTATTATGCGTATTTATAAGATAAATTATTCGTTTTATATTAAATACGGCCTTCTATATTTTATAATTAACTTTAATAATACTTTTATAATACGAAACGTATAAGAAAATAATTTCGATCCGTAAAATACTTTCGTTTTTTATCGTTACCTTAAATTAAATAATATAATAAAAGTTTAAATTATCTTTATTTTTCCTATTAACGTAATAATCGTAATAATTATTAAAATAAATGCTAATACCGGTAATAATTTAAAGGACGAAAATAATTCGTATATAACGGTTTAAAAATAATTAATTATATATAAATACATTTATTTTTTCCTATTTCGTACGTCCTTTTCGACATTTATACCGCTTTAAAATTTTTATTTATTATCCAACCGGTAACTAAATTATTCCGTTTAAATCTTTATCTTCTTTTTATATATAAATTAAATAACCATTAACTTAATCAAATATTTTTACTTATCAGAATAATTTTTATAACTTATTTTCCGTAATATAAAAAAGGTTATTTTTAAAATTTTTAATATTACCTAAAAAGATAACCTTTTCGTTAAATTAAACGTTTCGAATAATAATAACTTTATTCGTTAACGGGTTCTAAATCTCGTATATATTAATTAATTAATAATTAACAAAAACTTAATTTATATTTTAAAATTTAACTTTTAAAAACTTTTTTTATAATAATAATTGTTATAATGTAAACTATATAATTATAAACTTGTAAATAAACCTTTTAAAGTTTCCGATTAAATATTATAACGCTATCTTTATATATTAAGTAAATATAATAAATTTTATATAAAGTTTGCCCCTAAAAAAAACGTATTTAAGGGTACGGTTATATAAATATACTGCTAATTTAAGAATATACAAAATCAAAAACGGGGGTAATTTAGTATTACTTTATATTATAATCGGGGGTTTTTTAATTATACCTTTTAAATACTTTGTACCCCCGTTCTAGGTTTATATATACGGTACTAAAGGCTTAAGTCTAATGCTGAAAAAAGGTAACTAGAATATATTTTAAAGTTAATAATTTTTTAGAATTTCGTTATCGTATTCGATTACCTCTAAAAAAGTTTTATCTTAATTTTTTAGGACTTTTAAAAAATATCGAAACGTTATAATTGATATATTTTGTTTTCGGTTTTTAAAATAAATACTTTAAATAAATTCTAAATATCTGTCAATAGCGAACATAACATATTTATATCTTTCCGGGTTTTTTTCGAAGTTTATAAGATCAATAACGATTTTTTAATTTAATCGGAATATTTTCTTCCGTAACTTACAACGTATTTATCTTTTAGCTTTCGCTTTATTACATGCTTAATATTCGATTATTATAAAACCTTTTAGGCGGATTTCCTTTATATAGGACTGTAACTAAATAATTACTTCGGAACTTGGATAGCTTAATTTTAAATACTATATAATACTGTTATTTATACGTAATAATCTTTTTATTTATAAATTAACGTTTCGTTTATAAGTAATTAAAACTGTATAAATAATTATTCGTTAATATTTTCGATAAAGAATTAATTAAATTCATTTATTAATATAATATTTACTTAATTATATTTATTTCGAGTAAAATTATTAATCTTTCGGTTATTTTATTAATATCTTTTTTTTTGAAACTGTCGAAATGTTATTAAGTTATATATAAATTCTTCGCAATAAGTTACGTTATATAATTATAATATTTTTATATCATTAAAACTTCGAAATAATATATTAAGTTTTCCGTACCGCTTAATCGGAACGAAGTTATTACATATATATACCCTATCGCCTTCTACGGTAAATTTAAAGTTTAGGAACCTGTTAATAAAGTTAAAAATATATATCGTTAATTCTAAATTTAAAATAAAAAAATTCTTTAAAGAGTAAAATAAAATATTTATTACGTTACATTAATCGAAAATTAAAAAGTATGCCAAAATTCGTTTTACTTTTTTTAAAAATTAATTTATTTATAATTTTCGATAAACGGTTAATTCTTTCCTCTAAGGATTAATTAAAAACGATCCGTCTTTTAATTATAATTTTTATTATTTTATTAAATTTAAATTTTGTTAAGGTTTATTAAAAAACGTATAATATTATTAGGTTAATTTATATAAGGTACTTAAATATATTTTATAACAAGTATTTTATACGTCCAACTTTTAACGTTTTTATTTGCTGGTATTTCGATTCGAATATAAATTTTTACGGTTATTTTATTTTAACCTTCGTTTAAAAATTTTATTATATAACTAGGCGTTAATAAATTTAGAATTATTTTAATTAAAATCGTTTTATTTAAATAATTCGTAAAACTTTCGTAAAACGTCGAAACCGTTTTTCTAACGTTTTATAATATAAATAATAAATGGTTTTAAGTTTAATAATTTAAAAGGTTAATAACTGCTTTTTAGTAATTAATCGTACCGTTTTTAATTTCGGGTTTTTTTTTTAAAAAAGGAAGTTTTTTAAAACTTTATAAAGAAAGTTACGGTTATATATAGGTTATTAATTTATCCGATTATCGTATTCGTTTCTAGAAGTTTATATCCTTATTTTATAATTATAATTTTTTGTTATTTTCCGATTTATTCGTTTAATGTTTTAATAAATTTTAAAGTTTGCTTTAATATTTTACAATATTTCTATTAAATGTTAATTATAAGCTTATTATCGTATATTTTGCCAGATTTAATTAATATAGCGTATTATTTTTATAAGGGTTTTTTTTTTGAAAGAAAATTTATTTATTTAATCGTTAAAGATATAAATTCCAGAATTTAACTTATTAAGTCGTTAATATATTTATAAAAAGTATCGTATTTTCGATGTTTATAAATATATACCGTATATTTCTGGTTATAAGTTTATTTATTTTCGGTTATTATCTTTACAATATTCGTTAATTAATTTATAGAATTATTTTTTTCGATAATTTTTATAAAGAATAAAGTATTAATTTATGTTAAAAAACGGTTTTATTTTTTTAAGTAAAAGGTTATATTGAATTTTATAAGTTTAATAAATTACGGACGTAATTAACTAAAATTAATATAATTTCAGATTTTAAAAGCGTATATTTTAAACTGGAATTTCCCTTTAAAATAATTCCACTTTTTAACTTTTTTATAAATAATGAAAAACGTCGATAATATAATTATTATTAATACAAGATCGAATAGGTTCAAGCCTTATTTTCTAGGCTGAGCCAAATATATAGAAAATTATTACACGATATAATTTGTACGATAAATATTATACCCAATATCTTCGAACTCGATAATTAATTAATAGTTTTACGGTTAAGATAGATTAATACCTCGGTCCTATAGAGCCTTATTCTGAAGCCGACTGATACGTGGTTGACGATAAGCTTCGACCCTGATAAACCTTATACCCGCTGGCTCGACGGGTTCGGCAGGGTTAATATTATTATAATAATAATTAATTAAGTAATATATAACGTTAATTAAATAAATAAGACTTTTAATTGTTAGATATAGGGGATATCAGTTATGTTGTTGTATTAGGCTAATTACGTGTCCTGGAGGATACGTTCAGCTTTTTGGTAGTCTAGCCACGGAACATGTATGTGCCGATCAGTAGATGACCTTTCCGTTTATGGGGTGCGCTATGCACCCCCCAGCTAGCTGACAGGATACGTTCAGTTTTTTCGTAGTCTACCTATGGAACATGTATGTACCGATCAGTAGGTAACCTTTCCGTTTATGGGGTGCGTTACGCACTCCCCAGCTAGCTGACAGCTAGCGCACCCCCTGCTAGCTGACAGCTTATACCTGTGGATGTGGCTGGTGTAGTCCCTACCCTAAGCCACAGGTAATCTCCGTTCAATCTTAGAACCCTTGATATCCAACAGTTATCTGACAATAATAAAAAAGGGGCGATGTACCGCTGGAGAGAACCATTCCGGAGGGTCATTGGCAGGGATCAGTCGCGGATGAGGGCGATACTCTCTGACGAGTCACGCTCGTTAGCTTTAATGTGAGTGTACTTATTCATATGAGACCAGATAGTGTCCCGCTTAGCTGACATGATGATGTACTGGTTGAGTAATGTGCTATCTGCGCAGCAGCTATTTTTGCGTGAGAAGCAGAGTTTTCTCCAAACCTCCATGATGCCCTTTACCCCGCCGTTCCGACTGTGGGTCATAGCGTCCGGCCCGACCGAGGGTCTCACAAAATAGTAGGTGCTACATCAGTAACACACCCGTGCTTCTCAGTGAGACAAGTGGATCGGCCATAACAATCATCTTAATACCCAAATTGCATAACACGGCAGGCAAGCCAGGAATTGCCGGTGGAACCATGCACTTATCACCCAAGGGCCCCCCTTTTCACCTTCTTCCTTTCCTCCCTGGTTCTGTCTCGAGTTTGACCGAACCCAAACTCAACTGATTTGAACAGCGCCACAGTGGACTACCCAAAGCGATCTGGTTTCTCTGATGGGTCGTGATCTGCCCGTCAGATCAGGTCCGCTGTTTTGTCACAAGCTTGAGCCTCCATTTATCGACATCGCCAGTATCTTTCACGATACGCAGCTGCTTGTCAGCGTCATTCAAAATGTGTGACTTGGCGGAAAGGGAGCTGCGAGACCCCGGTTCAAGCGCGCTCGTATCTGTCATCAAAGCGGCAGTCGGCCCGTCTGTCACTTGGCATTTGGATGACAAGGCCTCGAACACCAATAAGACGATGCCCGACGCGGTCAGCAGCATGTTGATTGCCAGCCATGCATACACCCGACCTCTGTGCACCTGCGCTTTGAGCATGTCGACTCGCTGGTTGACCTTTAGGTCGACGGGGTTGGTATTGTCCGTCATGCTATAAAAGGCGTCCCATGCGGCCATGTACGAAATGGCCGTGACAGCCCTGATGTAGTCGTCTACGTTGTCCCACGTCGGCACATGCGAGTTATTCAGCTTCGTGATTCGACTCATGACGTCGGGCATCTGGAAGAGTGCCTCCTCGGTCCAGAGGCTCGGCTCGATCTGCGGGTAGTTACCAACGGCCTCGATGACACGGCTCGATATGAATCTGCTGAACGTGCTCTTGACGGCCCCGGCGGTGAAGCTAATCGTCCCGGACAGATAGCAGTTCTCATGGTACTCATTTTGTACTAGCGGGTACGCGTTTTTTATCTGCGCCATGGACGAATCGTTGCCAAAGATGCTGGCGACCACCGGGGCGCAATCGTTTGTGTCCTGCCTCCGAAGCAGCAGCAGCACTTTCTTTGTTCCAGAAAATATGGTCGGGCTAGGGAATCGCGTGTATTCCAAGTCCACGTTGAAGTGCTTTCGACTGTCCCACGGCTTGAAGTCGTAAACGATGGCATTCCCCGGATCCCAAAACTGCGAGTTGATGGGACTGGTGTTTACGAGGCTGATAGATGGGGCATTTTCTTGAAAAAGCTTGAGGACGTTTTCATCCCATGGCGTCTGGTCCCAAGTCAAGTTGTGAATTTCAATGCACGGCAGCACAGCATCCTCCACCGTCGAGTTGACTGGTATCGGGGTGTCTCTATCCATCTTCATCTCGTTGACTAAATGGCGACATCGGTAGCCAGACGACGAGGCGGCCCCTGCCCACAACTCAGCTGCAATCCCCGTGGCGGTAAGGGCAAATCCATCCTCCGAGCGACTTTCCTTGGAAGTGTACAAGTACCAGTACCAGTAGTTGGGGTCCACGGAGGTTATGACTGAAGGTAAGACGCCTCCGTCTTTAAATGCGAATGTCGTCGTCCAGTCGACCGCGCCCGTGAGAAGCGGTGCTATCATGGTCGCGGGCAACATCAGGAGGAGCACGAGTGTTACAATAAAGCTGCCACGTCCGGTGTACTTGGTGGGGAGCTTCCACGAGACCATGTAGCCGAATTCTCCCAGGGTAAGATCAGTGGTTTCCAAGAGAGTAAAGGCGCATTTCCAAGCCGAGTCCACTACCCATACGCTAGTTACAAGCCGCACTACGACAACCGCAGCCGATATAACGGTCGTTACGTCGCTTGCTCGCAGTAGCGTCCTTCCGTCGGACTTAGTGCCGGCATCGCTGGGATTTACGACGAGACCGTCTACCTGGGCGACCAAAATGGCAAGGGCGATAACAAGGAGGGCCTGGAGAGGCAGCGCCCAGATCGAAACAAGATATCGGCATGTAGAGTGTATGTTTTTCTCCGGCTTCCCCCCTTGGAGTGGCGCACATTCCTCGCGAGAATTGTCCATTCCTAAATGCTGAATATGGAGAAGCACCTCTTGAAATGATGCTAGGACGAGGACGGGGATACACAATAGGAACGATGACAGGAGGACGAGGGCTTTAGAGGCGAGGAAAGGCAGGTTGGTTGCAAGCAATTGAGAGGAAGATAACCCAGTTTAAAAAGTGCCTGAAGTAATCGAAATTGAATATACCTTGAAGTCTACTTGCAATGCGGAGGATAAATATGCAGGTATGAAGTTGTAGATAAAGCCCTATGAGTAATATATTCAGGAGGACCAAAAGTGAAAACGAGCTTTGCACGTCCTTTTTTAACTTTGTTTTCCGTGGCCCCTCCCGCTAAGCCGCCAGCTTGCAAATCTGCCATTTGGCATAAGTAAAAAGGATTAGAAGCCAATGAAAGCACACTGTGTATTGAAGTCACGAAGTTGAGGCCAATTATATGAATGGAAATGGCAGGAACTAGGTAGTAGAAGAAGCGTGAGGATCGTGTTCAGGTTTAGCCACAGCAGATAGCTATATCTAGTGGGCCTTCGTGGCACACCTAAATACGACCTCCACACTTCTCTTGCCACTCGGTTCCTGTCAGATATAGGGGGACATCAGTTGTGTTGTTGTATCAGGCTAACTGCGTGTGCTGTAGGACACGTTCAGCTTTTTGGTAATCTAGCCACGGAATATATATATGCCGATCAGTAGGTGACCTTTCCGTTTATGGGGTACGTTACGTACCCCTTAACTAGCTGACACGCCCCTTTAACGCCCTAAAGTATTTATGGCATTAATTATTATATTTTATTACTTTTTAAAGTTAAAAAAATTTTTTTCCGGCGATTAAATGCTTTTAATTAATTAAATTTTCGTTTAAAATTTTTTAAAAATTTGTTTCCGTTAATTTAAAAATTTTATAATATTTACTAATTTTAATTAATTTTTACAATATATAAAAACTTTCCGTAACAAAGTTTTAATTAATTTATTAATTAATATATTAATTATAAAACGAGCTATATAAGCAAGCTGTACATATAAGCAAACTATATACTTTTTAGTACGATTAATAATATATTTAATTTATTTAATTATAACGTATTAAATTAATTTAATTTAATCGAATATTTTTTTAATTGCGTTTATAACTTTTAAATAAATGTACGTATTATATTAAGGCTTATTACGAACGCTATATTATTATTCCCTCCTTTTAATTAGCTTATAGCCGATTAGCGCTTAACGCGTTTAAGTTAACTTTTTCTTTATTTCGTATAACCTAAAGCCGATTAATCAAATAATTATTTTCGACCGAATCTTTAACTCAAATGCGGAAATATTTTTATCCGGCTTTAATACGTTAAAAATATGCGTCGGAAAACGTGTTATAGGCCGCGCTATAGATATGTTAAAAGGTCCGTACGGAACGTTTTACGGGATATATTACGAAACGTATAGCAGAACGTATCGGGCTTAATTTTATAATAATTCGAAACTTACGTAATTATATAATTAAAATAAACGTTTTATAAAGATAAATATTATTATATTTAATAAACGAGTTTTTTTAATTAGCAGAAAGGTTATAATAAAGAATTGCTATTAATAACCGTTAAAGTTAATCGGTTACGGTCGGCTTAAAAAAATAGTAACTTAACGTCCGTAATAGGCCTTAATATAATAGGTACACTTATCCAGAAACTATAAATATAATTAGCAAAAAAGTATTTAATTAATTTAAGTTATTTTAATGCGTTATAATTAAATAAAGTAAATATATTATTAATCGCGCTAAAAAAAGTGTATAGCTCGCTTATAAATATAGCTCGCTTATATAGCACGTAATATATAATTTATTTTAATTAAATTTTTTAATTACTTTTTATAATTAATAATTATATATATTTATATATTATAATTTTTAAAAAAAAAATAACGTTAACGTTTATTCACCGTATTTTTTCTTAATTATTATATTATATCTTTAAAGCTTTTATATTTAAGTTATTTTGTAAATTTTTAATTAATCGAAAATTATAAAGAAAAGTTTTAACTTATATAAAAATTAATAGTTCCGTTTCGATTATAAAAATAATTATTATATTTTACTTATTTATCCGTAATTTTATTACTTTTTAAATAACTTTATAACGTAAATTTAAAAGATTTTTCGATCGATTATATTATTTGTAAAAAAGGTATTATTTTAAATATTGAGGTGGAGTAGAGAGCAGGAATGGGTGCAGCTGCTACTGCAAGCTACGTCAGCTACAGCTTCCAGCCGTTTCCATCTGCTTCGCCGCTGGGCACCTCGGCAATCAACTCGGCTATGGCACGTGGATCGGCGACGTCGATAAATTGCTGACCTGACAAGTTTTGTATCTAGTCTTTCAGACCAAGGCTTTCCATAGCAAGTAGTAACGTCCGACCATTTCTTCTTCCCAAGCACCGATCAAGATGTTCTGTAAACAACAACTTTGATGAGCCCTGTCCCAATTCAATATTTAATGAATTTACCGCCGAATTATCACGTTAATATTTTAATACCGATTAAATATAATATAATTTAATTTATTACTTTATAATATAAGTTATTAAAATTTGGTTCAATTTTATAAATTTAAATACGCAAAATAATATATTAAATTAGGTACTAATTATAACGTATAAAATAAAATTAAAATAAATTAAAATAAAATTCGGTAATAATTTAACTTTTATTATAAATATTTTTAAAAAGTTATTTAAACTTTAAAAAAAAAATTTAATTTAATTTATTTATTTATAAAATCGGATTAAAATAAATAAAGTTTTTCTTAAATTTATATTTGATAATTTCGATACCGGAGAATTATTATAAACTTTTATATTTATAAAGATATATCGATTTTATATTTGTTATATTAATTAATCGATAAGGCCTAAATTTTTTTTTAAATATATTATAATAATATGGTTTACGAAAAGAAAATTGGATAAAATAATCAGGTTTATACGAAATAAAGTTAAATTTTATATTTTTTAAAATATTACTAAAGTATTTATATTATAATGAAAATATTTTATTTATTTTATATAATATCCTTTTAAATAAAAAACATTTTATAACGGTATAAATAATTTAAAGATATTTCTATATATATTTTGTAAAGTAAATTTACGTTAATAAAAACGTTTATAATATTATATTATTTAAGTTTTAAGTTAAATTTATTATAATAATATTTAAAGTTCGAAACGATTTTCTTAATACAGATAAATACGTATATATTATCGTAAACGTTTTTAAATTATCAATTGTTTCGTATAATAAAACGAATTTTATAATTTATTGATTAATTATATGTATTAAATTTATAAATATATGTTTAGAAATATTTTAAAACTTATTTTTTTTTAAAAAAATTATTTAATCATTTTTTAAAATTATACTTTTTATAACTTTATAAATAAACTTTTCCGGGTTTTTTCAATATTTCATTTAAAAGATATATATATAACTTTTTATAATTTTACGGCTTTAACGGTAAACTTAATTTATATATTTAAACTTATAATTTAAATACCGTATATATTATTATTATAAAGTTTCTCCGATTAAAGTAACGTATATTCTGAGTTTTTATTTTAATTTTTTTTACTTTTTACAATTTATTAACCAAATATTATTTATTTTTATAAAATAACTTATTTAATTTATATTAAATATAGGCTTTCATATTTTATAATTCATTGTAATAATCTTTTTATGATATAAAATATATAAAGAAAATTTTAATTGATAAATAATTTTATGTTTTTTCGTCGGCGTAATATTATAATAATTATTGAAATAAACGTTAATAACGATAATAATTTAAAACTAAATATAGTTTTAATATAATCGTTATATAAAAATAAATAAGTTTATATAAATAAGTTTATTTTTCTGTATTTTATATATATTTTTTAACGTTTATGCCGTTTTGAAAAAAAATTTAACCGGGAATTAAATTATTCCGTTTAAACTTTTATTCTCATTTTATATATAATTAAGTAATTATTAATTCAATTAAGAATTTTTATACATCGTAATAAATCTTTTAATTTATTTTCTATAATATAAAAAAGGTTATTTTTAAGGTTTTTAATATTATTTAAAAAGATAATTTTTTGGAACTAAACGTTTCGAATAATAATTGTTTTATTCGTTTACAGGTTTTAAATTTCGCAAATATTAATTAATTAATATTTAATAAAGAATTAATTTATATTTTAAAATTTAGTTTTTAAAATCTTTATTGTTTTATAATGGTAATTATTCTAACGTAAATTATATAATTATAAATTTATAAATAAATGTTTTAAAGTTTTAAATTAAATATTATAAGCTTATTTTAATATATTATATAATTATAATAAACTTTATATACAGTTTGGTAGAAAGAGCGTATATATAAATAGAGCTATATAAATATATTATTATTTTAAAAATATATACTATTAAAAACGTAAATAATTTAATATTATTTTATATCCTAAATATTCTATTTTTTTGTTATATTTTTTTAAAAGTTTTATATTTTCGGTTAACAATTATATAAATAATATTAAATGTTTAAATTTAATATAAAAACGATTATAATATATTTTAACATTAGTAGTTTTTTAAAATTTCGTATTTATATTTAATTATTTATTAACAAATTTAAATTTAATTTCTTAAAAACTTTAAAAAATATTGAAACGTTATAATTAATATATTTTATTTCCGGTTTTTAAAGTAACTATATAAATAAATCTTAAGTATTTATCGGTAATAAATATAACGTATTATTAGCTTTTCAAGTTCTTTTTCGAAATTTATGAAATTAATAACAAATTTTTATTTTAATTAAAAAGCTTTTCTTCGAAACTTATAACGTATTTATTTTTTAGCTTTCGTTTTATTATAGACTTAATCTTTAATTACTATAACTTTTTTAAAATAAATTTACATTATATAAAATTAAAATTAAACGATTATTTTGGAATTTAAATAGTTTAATTTTAAATACTATATAATATTATTTTTATACGTAATAATCTGTTCTTTTATAAATTAGCATTTTGTTTATAAATAATCAAAGTTATATAAATAATTATTATATTAATATTTTCAATAGCTAATTAATTAAAATTAGTTATTAACGTAGTAATTGTTGAATTATATTTACTTAAATATGATTATTAATTTTTTCATTATTTCATTAATACTTTTTTTTGAAGTTATTAAAATAATATTAATTTATACGTAAACTTTTGGTAATAAATTACGTCGTATAATTATAATGCTTTTATACCGTAAAAACTCCGAAATGATATATTAATTTTTGTTTATTTTTTAATCGGAACGAAATTATTATTTACGTATATTTTATCGTTTGATATAATTAATTTAAATTTTAAAACTTTATTAATAAGATAAAAGATATATAACGTCTTATACTACCTCACCGGATGCACTACTTTATCGGATGGTATTTAGCATTCCGTAGTTACAAATTTAAATAACTTAACAATAATATATCGTATTAATCTAAATTAATCGGATTTCTTTTCGTTAAACGTATTTATAATTTCGTTATAAGTCCCCGTATTATGCCCGGGTTTGCCGTAAACGTTATATTTCCGTTTTTTAGTTTTAACCTTTTTACGATAACCTCTTTTAGCTGTTGTTGGCTGTATTTTTTTATTACCTTTTTTTGGGCTAAAAAAGCTTATCCTTTTTATAGAATAAGTATTCCTTTTTTATAAAGACGTTTGCTTTTGGTTTTGTAACGTTTATTTAAATATAATTCGTTTTGCGTAATTAAACGTTTTCTTTTCGAAAAAAAGCGGTTTTATATAATAGTAATATGTAACTTTTAATTGTAAGATTAACCGATTTAAATACTTTTGTTAGCGAATTATTTTAATAATTTTTAAACTTTTTTGGCAAATATCGTTTTTATTTTATTACTTTACGGATATTTTTAGGGGTTTATGCGGGGGGTAAAATAAAACCGGCGGAGGTTAGCGGGGAAACGGTCGGCGTAGGTATAATTAGAGGAACCTTTAATTCGGAAAAAACGATATTAGGATCGAATAAAATAAAATCAATTTTTGCGAATTTAAATTTGATGTTATCGGACGTTATAACAGCTTGGAACATATTGTAAAAGCCGGCGAGAAAATCTTCTTTAACAATATAAATATGATAACGTCGTATTAGATTTTTAATATACCGCGAATAAGCGCGTTTTAAAACAGAAAAACAAAATACATTGAAAGGCTAAAATTGATGCGAAAAATATACGGGCATATAAAGTATAATAATGTTATTATTGGTATAATATTTTTCGAATTTTATTAAATAATAGCTTTCGTGGCCGTCGAAAATAAGGAGACGTCTCGAACTTTTCGTACGCGTCCGAATATATTTATTAAAATGCTGGATTCATTTTAGATTTAATTTATTATCTAACTATTATTATTTAATATAATTTTTAATCGGTTGCTGGTAATAAGTTATTAGGGTATTAAAATTTAAGGTAATTCTTTTTATTATAATAATAAGTGGTGGTATAATTTAATTTTAAAAATTAATAATTTAAATAATTATATATTATTTTTCATTTTTCTGTTACGTTTATTTAAAAGTTTTACGTTTTTCGGTCTTGATAATTATTATGCCTGTTATTATAAAAAACCTTATTAAAAATTTAATTTTGCTAAAATTATAAATATTCTTTTCTGCAATACCGTACTTTACGATTATAACCCAAATAAATTCGAATTATTTATAAAATGTTTTTTAGATTTTCGGATAAAATCCGTTAATAATCGATTTTTCGATAAAAATATATTTGGAATTTGTTTTTACCGTTTAACAAATTTCGACGCCCAGTTAATTCCGATACGATCCGTAATGCGTTAGGCCAGTAATATATTAGTCATATTTTTAATATAGTAAAAGCGGACAGGAAATGTTTATATATTTAAGTTAAGGATTTGGTCGATAATCGATTTTTTTTTCGGTTAACTTTAATTGTCGCGAATTTAAGATAATATCGGTTTGGGAAGGTTTGCCGTAATATTATTTATTTAAGGTAAATTAAAGTACTTTATATATAAAATTAAGTATTGTATAATTAAGTTTTAAATCTCGTTTTTTAACCTAAATAGCTAGGTTTATTTGTGCATTTTTGGTAAGCCGTTTTATATTGTTGGTATTAAGAAATGGATAATTAAAGTTAGGTAATTGGAATATAATACAAGTTATCCGGTAAGATGGTGCATCCGGTAAGGTGGTGTAGAACGTTATCGTTAATTTTAAATGTCAGTTATATTTTTTTAAAAAGTAATATAAAACGTTTATCATGTTATATTAATCCCAAATTAAAAAGTATATTAAAAATAATTTAATTTAATTCCTACATAATTAATTTATTTATAATTTTTAATAAATAATTTCCTTTTTAAAAATAATATAATTAACAATAATCCTCTTTCTAATTATAATTTTGATTATTTTATTAAACTTAAGTCTTATTAAAACTTTATGAAAAATGTATAATAATATTAAGTAAATTTATGTAAAATATTTAAGTATATTTTATAACGGATACTTTATACGTTTAATTCTTAACGTTTTCGTTTATTAATATTTCGATTCGAATATAAATTTTTACGGTTATTACTTTTTCATTTTCATTTAAAGTTTTTATTATACGGTTAAACGTTAATATATTTAAAATTATTTTCTTTAGAATTATTTTATTTAAATAAATTCGCAAAAACTTTATAAAATATCGAAAACATTTTTTAACGTTTTATAATATAAATAATTAATAAGTTTAAGCCTAATAGTTTAAAAAGTTAACAGCTACTTTTTAGTAATTAATCGCACCGTTTTTGATTTTGGTTTTTTTCCTTTTTTTTGAAATTTTTTTTTTTTTGAAATTTTATAAAAGAAGTTACGGTTATATATAAATCGTTAACCTATTCGATTATCGAATCCATTCTTGGGATTCTATATCGTCACTTTAAAACCATAACTTTTTATTATTTTCTAATTTATTAGTGTAAACTTTTAATATATTTTAAAAAAAATTTTAAAGTTTGCGGTATTTCCGTTAATTATTAATTATAACTATATTGCCGTACATTTCACCAAATTTAGCTAATATAACATATTATTTTTGTAAACTTTTTTTTAAAAGAAATTCGCTTATTTAATCGTTAAAAATATAAATTTTAAAATTTATTTCGTTAAGTTATTAATATTTTTTATAAGTATATGCCGTATAATTCTGAATATAAACTTATTTATTTTCGGTTTTTATTTTAAAGGTATTCGTCGATTAATTTATAAAATCGATTTTTTTAATAGTTTTTACAAAAAGATAAAATGTTAAGTTATATTAAAGAACGAATTCGTTTTTTAAATAAAAGGTTATACCGAGTTTTATAAGGTTAATAAGTTACGAATATAATTAATTAAAATTAATTTAATTTTAAATTTTAAAAATGTATACCTTAAATTAAAATTTTCCTCTATGTCGGCAAATGTGTTGCAATTCTTCAGGCTGGGGGGAGAACTTGGTTGCTTGATTTCTATCCTACAACTGGGAGTAGGAGAAGCAGCCACATACAGCCTTCAGCTCCTTTGTCCTCGTAATCCTAGGACCACATATCAAAGCCCTTTGGTTCCTTTCAACGCCCTTTCAACAAATCACTACAACTGCCCACACTTTGAAATAATCTTAGTTTTTAAGTTTTTTATAAGTAATAGAAAGTCTTAATAGTACGGCTGTTCTTATAATTAATAAAATATATAAATAATTATTATTAATATAGAATTTATATTATTTTAATATTAACTAATTAATTAGTATATAACGTTGATTAAACAATTAAAACTTTTAATTGTTAGATATAAAAAAATATTAATTATATTGTTATATCAGGCTAACTGCGTATACTATAGGACGCGTTCAGCTTTTTGGTTGCCTCAGCTAGCTCAAGCCTTTGCTGGCTCGTGCCTAATTCTTTTTCAATATACTGTTATATCACGCTAAAAATTAACCAATCAAATCCTATATTCTCGTAACGAGCCAGTAAGTCCGGAGTGTTAGTTTCAGAAAATAGGTTTCGTTCTCGGTATCGCTACCAAAAATTATGAATTTTTCTTTCGTTTTTTTTTTTTAAATAATTTAAAGATTTAAAGCTACGTAACCAAATTAAGCTCGATAAGTGTATAACGTTTTTACGCGTCCAATAAGGGCTAATATATCTATAGAAATGTTTTAAATTTTTTTCGACGGCAATTACAGCCAATATAGCCAAGTTCAGGTTTAGGAAATAGACGATTGTAATGTTTTTAGAGCTGCGACAGTATAACCATCGGTCGCGTTATTATGTATTAGGCTTCCCTAATATATTCTGTAAAAAAAGGTCCGTATATCAGTTTTTTCGGCCGTACGGTCTACGGTTATTACGTTGCGACCATAACAAGGTTAAGGTCAGCCGGATCCGGAACGCCCTCCTAACTGCGACGTAATAATTATAATCCGTACGGGCAAAGAAATAATTAAATAAGCTTTTTCCACACTAAATTACCTTTAAAAAGTCTATAAAAAATGTTATATATAGTAATTACGTTATCGTAACTAAAAGAGCGTTCTAGACGAAAGATTTACCGATAACTAGAATTTTAACTTATTTTTTTTAATATCTTTATTAATTTAACCTCGATAAAGAAATTATATATATAATTAAGAAACTGTTTTGAAGCTATATATAATAAAGTTTTTTTAATTTTATTAAATATTTTTATCGTTAACGTACTATATATGCGAACGCAGCACATAAACAAGCGTAACACTTTTTTAACTATTTTAACTATCTATTTTCAATCGTTTATTTCTTAATACCAACATTATAAAACGCTTTATAAAAAAAGTAAAAATAAACCTAACTATTAAGGTTAAAAAATGAAACCCGAAATTTAATTATAGAAAATTTGGTTTTATTTATAAAGTTTTATCTTTTACCTTAATATACCGTTTTACTGGTAAATACGTCCGAACCGATATTACTTTTAATTTACGAAAATTAACGCCGGCGGAAAAAAAAAATCGATTAATAACAAAATTTTTAACTTAAACATATAAACGTTTTTTATCCGGTTTTAGCATATTAAAAATATGGTTAATATGGTATTTATTTAACGCGTTACGAAACGCGTTAAAATTGGTTAAACGTCAAATTTTATTAAACGGCAAAAGAAACTTTAAATATATTTAAGTTAAAAATTAATTATTAACGGGTTTTATTTAAAGATTTAAAAATATTTCGTAAATAATTCGAACTTATTCGGAGTATAATTGCGAAATATGGTATTATAAAAAAATATTATAATTTCGATAAAATTAATTTTTAATAAAACTTTTTATAATAACGGACGTAATAATTACCGGTACCAAAAGATATAAAAACCCTAAATAAACGTGATAAAAAAATTATAATTATTTAAGTTATTATTTTTTAAAATTAAATTATATCGTTATATATTATTATAATAAAAAAAATATTTAAAATTTTAATACCGTAATAATTTATTATTAATAATTAATTAAAAAATTATATTAAGTAATAATAGTTAAATAATAAATAAATTAAGTTTTAAATAAATCCAGCATTTTAATAAATATATTCGGATACGTACGAAAAGTTCGAAACGTTTCTTTTATTTTCGACGGCCATAAAAACCATTATTCGATAAAATTCGAAAAATATTACGCCAATTATAATATTATTACGTTTTATAGATCCGTATATTTTTCGTATTAACTTTAACTTTTTAATATATTTTTTTTTAAAACGCGTTTATTTATTATATATCGAAAACGTAATATAACGTTATTATATTTATATTACCAAAAAAAAAATTTTGCCGGCTTTTATAACGTATTTAAAGTTATTATAACATCCGATAATATTAAATTTAAATTTACGAAAGTTAGCTTTATTTTATTCGATTTTAATAACGTTTTTTCCGAACTTAAATATTTTTTAGTTATATTTACGTTAATTATTTCCACGTTTATTCCCGCCGGTTTTATTTTACCTTTCGCAAAAACCCTTAAAAATATCCGTAAAATAACAAAATAAAGACGATATTTATAAAAAATTGGAAAATTATTAAGTTAACTTATTAACAAAAATATTTAAAGCGGTTAATTTTGTAACAAAAGGTTATATATTATTATTATATAAAGTCTTTTTTTTTCGAAAAAAATACGTTTAATTATACGAATTAAATTACATATTAAGCAAACGTTGAAGAATTAAAAATAAACCTTTTTTAAAAAAGTTTTATTATATAAAAAAAACAAGCTTTTTTGGCCGAAAAAAAAAGGGTGGTAGAAAAATATAATTAATATTAAGGGAAGTAATTATCGTAAAAACGTTAAAAGTAAAAAACGGAAATATAACGTTTGCGGCAAACCCGGATATAATGCGCATACTTATAAAAAAGTTATAAATGCGTTTAACGAAAAAAATTCCATTAATTTTAATTAATGCGATATATTATTGTAAAAATTATTTAAATTTATTATTACGAGGTATTAAAAAGTATTGCGCTCGCTTATATATTGCGCTTGCTTATATGGCACGTTATTATATTTGCAAGTTTTAAAATAAAATTTCGAAAATTTATATAAAAATGCTAATATGGCGCCTGATATTTTGCACCGTACTATCAGGCTCTATTTTTGAGGTTCGTGATTTCTGTGGGTCTTTTTGTAGGTCGGTACTTAAAGCTATATGTTTTTGGAAGCCCTAGCCACGCCTGCGCCTATGGCGCAGCCACAACCTCAAAAATAGGGCCTGATTTTAGTAAGGTAACTTTTTGGCAGTCTAGCCACGGAACACGTATATACCGATCAGTAGGTAACCTTTCCGTTTATGGGATACGCTACGCACCCCCCAGCTAGCTGATAGTTCCTGCCACCTTTATTCATCTAATTGGTCCCAGCTTCGTGGCTTCGTAACCACGTAATTACATTAGCGCATGCAAGAGTTCTGAGCTTGGCCAGTTTGTCTACCCCGCTGCTCCCCGTCTAAGTCGAGTAAGAACGGCCAAGTACGAAGGTCGAGCGCAAAAGTCTACAAACATCTCCACTTTAATCCATAGTGAGGATTTTTGGATACGTATCAGTCCCCACTATAGTTGAAGCCCAACGTTAAGATAGCTTGCCTCACTAAAATCAGGCCCTATTTTTGAGGTTGGAGCTGCGCCTGCGGCGCAGCCGTGGCTAGAGCCTTCGGCTCTAGAAGTATCTGCAAGGGTCAAATGTATCGACTAAACCTTATTAAGAAAAGTCTCCACAAAAATAACAAAACCTTAAAAATAAGGCCTAATAACTTAATATAAAATATTAAGCTTAATTAGCAGATTTTATACGAATTTATCAAAATTATTATTATTATATATATTAATTATAAGATTTTTAACATTATAATTATTAAAATTTAACGCAAAATTAAAATCTTTATCTTTTAATATAATAATAGTTTTAATTAAAACGTTTACGAAAGTTTAAAATTAAAATAATTTAAATTTTTAATTAATAATATTTATAATTTTTAACTTTTTTTAAGCTAGCATAATAATAATATAACTTTATAAATTAAAATAATATTGTATAAGGTTTAAAATGATTTATAATAAGCCCCGAAATATATTTTCTTTATAATTAACTAAATACGGATAATATATTAAACGGTTTAAAGTAAATATTTTAATTTTCTAAAGGTTTAACTTTTTAAGGTAAAACGTTTATTTTTATTTAATAACTTTATTAATTTTTTGCCGATATAAACATAATTATCCTATATATTAATGTTAAATATATAACTAATAATTTTATAAAAGTTTTGTACCGTTAATTTATTTATTTTATATTAAATATTATAATTAATAAATAAAGTTATATTTTATAAAAAAAATAAGTCGATACGGTATATAATTTAATTTTCGAAAAGTTTAATATTTTTTTTGTTATTAAAATAATCTTTAAAAAGTCCTTAAATATTTAAGCTTTTTTTAATAACCGATTTAATTATTATTTAAATCGTATTATTAAAAAATTTAGCCAAAAAATAACGGGGCTTTATATTAACAGTATTATAGTTTATTTTTATTTTAATATTTATAAATACGAAAAAATTTAATCTAGAAATATTCGAACGTATAATTGTTAAATAATATAAAAATATTATTTTCGGTTTTAAACAAATATCGACCGCTTAGTTTTAAATTATTATAAATAATTTTATTTCGAACGACGATATAACTTAGTTATTATCAACGAAATATATTTATTATCGGCATAAAAAGATTTCCGAATTAAATTTATTTATATTTATAATTTACGTTTTGTTTTTTCTTTATATGTATTAGTTTACGTATAATATAATTGCTAATAACCTTATAAAAAAGAAAATTGCAAAATATAACGGTCTTCGTAAAACCGGCAATTTATTAAAATATAGCTATAAAGCGGAAATCCGGCAGTTTAATATTAACCGTCTCGAAATTAAAAGGTTTTTTTTTTATATTTAAAAATTAACGTTCGAATTAAACGTATTTAAATTTTTTGGTAAATAATTTAGTTAAATTATAAAGTATTAACTTTAAAATTTAATTCGATAATTTGTATATTATTATTAAAATTATTATTTATATTAATAATAAGGTAAGATTTATAAATATTCGTAATTACTTAATTAGAATATTAATAAATTAAAGGTATTTATTAAAGGTTATAAAAATAGTAATTAAGTTTTATAATTTTAAAATATTTTACGGGAATTAAATTTGTATATATAATAAAATTAAAATAATTTAATAATTTTATCAGTATCGTAATATTTACCATCGTTTTTGGATTATGTATAAATATTCCGGATATTAATTAAATAATATAATAAAAGATTTCGAAAAACTTTTTATTAAAGGATTTATTATAACGATTCGGTCGAGCGGTTTTCAATTATAAGTAATTAAATATAATTAATTATGAACAAGTTATAATATTCATATTGTATTAGGCGTTTAATAAGTATAAAATCGAGCCATTTATTATAAAAAAAGTCAAAATAATAAAAAAAACTTAGGCCCGGTAAGTTAAAACCCGTATTATTTTTAAAAATATAAAAGTTATAATAAAAATTAACGTAATTAATTCGGATAATAAGAAGAACGATACGTAATTTATTACGAATAATTCCGATTAGAACGTAATAATTATCGAATTTTAATTTTGATTTCGGTTAATTAATATAATATTTATAAATTTTCGAAATAAAATAATTTTAAATTATAAATCCGAACGAAAATAAAACTTTAATAATATATGTCGTTTAACGGTAAATATATTCGTAAAATAATTTTAATATATTTAAAAACAACGAAATTATTATATTAAAAAAGAACGGTAATAACTTTATTTCGATTAAATTTTATTATAGTTTATATATTTTTAATTTTATTTATATATCTGAATCTTTAAATCCGAAAATATTTATATAAAAATAATTAAAAGCTGGTTTATTAAAAAGTTGTTTAAAAAATAATAAAATTTTGATATAAAAAATAAATAAACGAATTATTTTTTATATAATTTCTTTCGTTAAACGGTAACGGAATAAAATAAATATTTACTTTTATTAAACTTAAAAAACTTTTATTTAATATATTTCCGAACAAGTTAAACGAAATTAAAAGTTTTTATTCGATTTAAAACGTAATTGAATTCATTAAGGCAGTTTCTGGATTTAATAAATAATAATATTAAAACGTTTTAAAAAATTATTTTTTATTTACGTTATATTTAATTTATAAAAAAGCTGTATTTTTTATATTATAAAAAGTATAAGAAATTTTCCGTAAACGGCAGAATTTGCTTAATTTGAAATAAATTCGCCATATTTTTATGCTTTTAACCGATTTATATAGGTTACGGATTATAGCCGCGTTATAAATTCGATAAATATCGGGAAAAATTACATAATTACCTTAAACCGTACCTTGTTTTAATTAAGGTTTATTAATTATAACCGTTTAATTTAAATTAATAATTATAGATTTAACGGTAATTTTAATAGTTTAAATATCGATCTAGTATACGGTTTATACGTTGTCGTAGCTTAAAGTTATAATTCCGGTTATCGTAACGTTTATACCCGTATATGTAATCCGAAATATAATAAATAATTTTAATTAAAAGTTCATTTTGTTCCTTTTATTTTTAACGTCGATTTAAAATTTATAATTTCTTAATATTTTTAATTTATTAAAACCGTTCTCGTTACCGTACTTATATTCGCTTAATTCGTTTATTTATATATCGTTACCGAAATCGCCGGCATTACTAAAAAATAATAATACGGAATTTAACGTTATAAATAATAAAAAGGATAAATTTTAAAATAAAATTAACGTTTCTTTAACAAAGTTTAAAAAAGGATTCTCACTTAAAAAAAGGTCCGTGCGGCCGAATAAAAAATAAATAATAAGGAAAAGAACGAAAGGCAAATTAATTTTACGTTTATCGATTAAGAACTTTTTATTATTATAATTAGCAGGGTTAAAAACGACGACTCAAAATATAAAAATTATTTTATTTATAAAGATTTTATAGTTAAAGCCTATAAATATTATCCAAATTGAGTATCCTTAAGGGCAGTTATTCCGTTAAAATATATTTGTTATCTTAATATATAAAAGTATGAAATATACGGCCAAAACAGTTCGATATAACGAGATTTCGATAATTATAAATAATTATTCTCGAAATTATATAAGCTTCTAGAATACATAGTATACTTTAAAGACAAGCTACCAGTAAATAACTATAAATCCTTTATTGGGCCGATTGTTAAATTCACGATTGTTTATTTTATTTACGAATTAAAGAAAACAACAACTTTTAGTTAAGATAAAATAAAAAGGAAATATTTATAAAGCTAGATAATAAGTAGCGATATACAAAAACTTTCTAATAGTTAAAATACTTCAAGTCTTATTATTTACATCTCGAATTAAAACAAAGCCGGAAGGCCATATTATAAAAATATTTATATTATTCCCTTATATTTTATATTTTATATAAATTCCTAAATATAAAAACAGCGCTTTCGAAGATCTACCTTTCCGACTCCGGAATTTGCAAAATTTAAAATTTAAAAATACGCTAGAAAAAAGTAGTGCCCTTTAAATGCCAGTTTAGCAATAAAAATAGTATAAATGCATAAACGATTATTATACCAAATATGCTATTAAAAAGGCCCGCGAATAAAAGCGCCTTTGGACTAAAAATGTACCATAATTAAAAAATTACGAGAACTTTCCAAAATAAGGTAGTAAGAAACTTATAAATATAAAACTTTATATAAGACAAAAAAGAGACTACGGAATTAAATTAAGATTTTAATTTATAATAAAAAATAAAAGGCTTAATATAATGATTAATTCCAGAACGGAAAAAAAAAATCCCAAATTAATTAAAAGGTACCAGATTTCCTAGAAATATAAACAGCATTTACACTAATTACGAACAGTGAACTGAAGCTTATTTACTTACGATAATAGTTAAGTTTTTTTTTAAAAAAATTAAAGAACTTATAATTTAAATATAAAAATATTTTAAAAAAAAAGGTTACCTTTAATATAGCCGATATTTTAAAATATAATATTATTTTAAAAATATTATAATTTTGTTTTGATAATTTATATATGAATTAAACATTTAGATATTTATTTAAAATAAATTTATAAGCTCGCAAAAGAAGAATTTCTTGCGAAATTTGTTACGTAATTAAAAAGTTAAAATTCTAAATTTAATAATAATAATACTTTATAAATATCGACGGTTTAGAAAATTATTTAAGAAACGAAGCCGTAAAAAATTACTTAACTATAATTAATAAAATTATAAAATTCTTATTAAAAAAGAATGTTATCCGAAACTTTATTAGATTTATTATATAAACCTCGAAAAAAATAAAGGCTTTTTAAAAAAGTTTTTAATAAAACCTTAAAAAGAATATTTTTAACTTTTCAAGTTTTTTATAAGCTATTTTATAATTGTAGTACCCAAAATAAAAGATGGCAAATAAAGGCTTAATAAAAATAAAGATTTAATATATAAACGTATATGTAATTACCGACAGCTAAACGACATTACTATTAAAAACGGATACTTTTTTATTTTTATAAATACTATAAAAAATACCAGCTGAATTAAATAGTTTACGGTTTTCGACCTTAAGGAAAAATATTACCTTATACTAATAATTAAAAAAAAGATTTTGGAAAACCGTTTTCAAAACGATATACGGACATTATAAATATAAATAATACCTTTCGAACTTATTAACGTTCTGATAAGTTTTTAACATATAGTTATAACCGCCTTACGTAAATATTTAAACAAGTTTGTTTTTATATACCTCGACGATATTCTTATTTACTTTAAAACCTTGGAAAAATATAAATAATATGTCGTACAAATATTAGAAACCTTTAAGAAAGCCAATCTGCTAGTAAACGGTAAAAAAGACGGTTGGCACACGCAAAAGTTGGACTTCCTAGGATTTACTATCACCCCCAGACAGTTAGCTAAACAGAACGGCTAAACCAGACCCTGGAACAGTATCTTCGAAACTACGCCAACTACTAGCAAAACAACTGGGTTAGGCTTCTATCACTCGTACAAATTGTTAGATAAGTAGCGCAATAAGTCCGCACTTATCAATTCAGTCTTTGGGTGCAGTGGCTACGCGATACAAATAGCCTACAACACGTCTACTAAGGAGGACATGGGCATATCCCCTTATATAGCTATATACGGATACGAAGTAATAACATAACGACCAAAGCAATTAATATATAAAGCCCCCGTTATCACTACAATAACTCCTTAAACGGAAATGATAGTAACGAAAATTTAAATAATACAAGCTCGATTATAAACAAAGTTATAGTTTTTTTAACAAAAAATAACTTGGTATTATAATAATAATAAAATTAAAGGATTAATTGTAGCGAAAAAAAATAAGGTTTACTTATTTCGATAAAGATAAAACGCGATATTAAACGTTTTATAAATTAAAACGAAAAGGCTTTACGATAAACTTATTTTTAAAAAACTTAATCCGTTCAAAATTAATATAGTTATATCGAAAATCAATTATAAACTGTTATTATCTAAAACCATAAAATATACCTTATTTTTTATATTTCCTTATTAAAACCAATCCTAAAAAACGTCCCGTTTAAAAAAAAGTTCGAACTTACAAAATCGACGGCAAATACGAAATTAAAAGAATATTAGATTTTCGAATAATTAAAAAGGAAATTTAATATTTGGTTAATTAAATAAATTGCCCACTTAAAAATAACATATAAAAACCACTTAATTACATAGCGGATACGATGAACTTAATTAAAAAAAATCCTACCGGCAAAATCCTAACCGACCGTCTCCAATCCGGCCTAGGTCGTAAACGACAACGGTCCCCCGTCCAAATCCAGATTTACGGCATTTTAGTGGAAAAAAAGCGCCTCCGTTATAACATTTATCTCGAAAGTAAATTATATTTATTCTGCCTTTATGTAACTTTATTTGTCTTTTAATCTTTACCGTTTTTTTAGTTAATTTAATTCTAATCTTTCCTTTAATATATCTATCGTTCTTTTTTCTTTTAAAAGAAAAAGAAATATTCTGTTATAACCGTAACCGTTTCAACAAATTTATAAAAAATTTTCGTTTTCTTTTCCGCCGCCTTATAATATATAAGGAACTTGTTTTTAAGTTTACGTTATTCTTTTTATACACGTTTTTACGTTTTATTCATTTTTTAAAAAAAAGTTTATATTTAAAATGTTATAAAAAAACGTTAATAACGAATATAATAATCATTACTTAAATACTTTAAAAAATAAAAGTAATTAACCTTATTAAGTTAAATATAATTAAAATAAAAAAGGCTTTAAATTTAAATAATTTAATTAAGTTAATACAAGTATTGCGAAAATCGCATTAATTCGAATAAGGTTTTTTTTTCTTTTCCCTTTAAATATAACTTATTATAATAAAATTAATTAAAAAGCTTAAAATCGCTTTTAACAAAAACTAAAAAGATATTTACGGTTTTTATTTTTAAGATAAAGAATTTTTAAAAAATAAAATAATATTATAATATAAAAATAAAAATTTCTATTTCTTTTTTTTTCATAAACCCCGTTTATAAAGCGTGGCGCGAACCTAGAAAGTTAAACTTCGGATGAAGAAACTTAAATTTCCTTATTTAAACCAAAATAATTTAAATAATTTAAATAGTTCAAACCACATTATACAAATTATATAAATTTACGATAACGTCTTAAATAAGCGAGCTGCGCGAACAAGCGAGCTGCGCGGTTCTTAGCACTTCGCAACAACAAATTTAAATAATTTAACCATAATACATTAAATAAACTCAATCTAATTAAATACTTCTTTGCTAATTAAACCTGTAGTTTCTTTCTAAATGCACGCATTATATCAAAGCTTATTGCGGACGCCATATTACTATTTCTTTCTCCTAACCCGTCTATAACCGATTACCTCCCGACGCGTCCAAGCTAATATTACTTTTATTCGGTAAATATTAAAGCCGACCAACTAAAAAACTATTATTAACCGAATTCTTAACTCATAAACGCGAAAATTTCCTGTCCGGCTTTAATACGTTAAAAATATACGTCGAGAAAAATATTATAAAACGTATTAAAAGGCACGTTATAAGGCGCATTGCGGAACCCGTCGGTATATGGCGGAAGGAAGGAATGGTAACATAACGTCCGTAATAAGCTTTAATATAAGACGTATACTTGGAAAAAGCTATAGGTCTAGTTAGTAAAGAAGTATTCAATTAGTTTGGGTTGATTTGATATGTTGTGATTAAGTTATTTAAATTTGTTGTTGCAAGGTGCCAGGAACTGCGCAGCTCGCTTGTCTATGCAGCTCGCTTATCTGCTACGTTATATTTACTTAATAAAAAAGGGTATATAATAAACGGTTTTTTATATAAATAACAGCTTCGGCTTCAGAGTAAGGCTCTATGGGACCGAGGTATCAATCTATACTAACCGTGAAACCATTAATCAGTTATCGTGTTCGAAGATACTGGCTATAGTATCTATCGTGCAAATTATATCGTGTAATAATTTTCTGTATATTTAGCTCAGCCTGGAAAATAGGGCTTGGACCTATTCGACCTTGTATATAAATAATACCTATTTAATTTCGCTTTTTAACTATTAATTTAAGCCTTTAATTAAAGACGTTATTTTCTAATTATAAAAGTTCCGCAAATCTTTTTAATAAAGAAACTTCTGAATTATTTATTATATTATTATTACTTATAAATTAAGACCTTATTTCGGATACTGCTTATATCTCCAGGTAGATGTATAACAGGTTCGTTATACTGCCGCGGTTTTTCTTTTTTCTTTTTTTTTTATAAAAAAAAGCAGCTATAAGCGCCGTCTTTTAAAAAAAAGCGAAAATATTAATAAATTCTTAATTCCGAAATTATACATCGTATTTTAAACTAAAAGATTACGTTTAATAGAAAACGTTTAAGTTCGGTTATAAGGTTAAGGTACGGAAAGCAAATACGTAAAATATACGCTATCCGAATAATGAACCGTTTATATCGTTATTTTAATAATATAAAAATAAAAGCTTAAATTAAGACTTTTAAACATAATTAAATTAACGTTATAATACAGGAATAGGGGTTTCTGTTCTTAGAGAAGCCTGCCCTTAGGGCCTGGTGCGGGCCTTACGCGGCTGATTTTCGGATAAGAGAAAGCTTAGTTTTCCCCGCCAAAATTAAGGTGATCTAAGTAATTTAGGTAATCTGGACCAGATTATATAAATTATAGAAATTTACGATATATTTATTTAAATAAAAATGGACATATAATAAACGGGTTTTTTTATAAATAACGTTTATTTAATTTTATTTCTTAATTATTAATTTAAATTTCAATTAAAAGTATTTTTTTTAAATATATATATATATAAATGTCTTTAATAAATAAACTTTCGAATTATTTATTATATTATCATTATTTATAAAGCAGAATTTTATTTCCGATATTATCTATATTTTTAAATACATATATAATAGGTTCGTTATATTTTAATAAATTTTTAATTAATAACCGACGAATAATTTAAAGCTTAATTAAATATAAATCTTTTTAAATTTAATAAAAATGATATTATTTAACTACGTTTAAAAGATAAATAATATATTCGATTTTAATTATTAACCTGTAAAAGGATAAATAATTATATTAAGTAATTTTTTTTTAATAAAAATGTTTTTTAATTAATCGATAATATAATATTTATTATTAAAGCTAAAGGTTTAGGAAATCTTTTTTAATATCAATAATAATTTATTTTCACTTTTAAAAAAATTATTAAAGTATTTCTTAAAAAGTCCGAAAAGGAAAAAGTTAAAAAAAAGTATAAAGTAAAAACTTAAAAAGGAAAAAAAGAAAACTTATAATTAAAAAAAGAATTAAACGTTTTAGCCGAGGGAATTGTAAAATTGAAAAAAGAGGTTAAATTTACCCGATAAATAAAAACTTTTGTACTCTTTTTTAAAAATCTTTATACCTTTTTTATTTGGTTCCGACCGAACCCAAAAAAAACTGTACCTTTTTTTATTTATTACGAAATGCCCGACGTTAAAAGTTATAAGGTAATTTTCCTTAAGCCTTATAATAAAATTATTAATATAAAAAAATTTTAATTTAGGCCAGATTTTATTTTTAAACTTTATATAAAGTTTTTAACGAAAGATTATTAAAAGGTAAAAATTATTTCGTAATTATTTACCGGAAGAATATTCGATTAATTCGAATTTATTTTGGAAAACTATTTAACGAACTATTTTTTAAAATTTATAAACGTTATTAATTACATTTTTAAAGTTTACAAATATTTTAAGGCACGAATATAAGCGTTATTTAAAAATACGATTAAAGAATAATATGCAAATAAATAAATACATTTTTAAAAATAAACCAAATTAATAATTAAATATACCATTAAATTTAACCGTTTAATAGCAATTTTTAAATTATTAAAAAACGCGTTATTTTTTCCTTTTTATAATAACTTAAAAGTTGAGGTTAAAAATAAAATATTGAAGGTATTTAAAATTAAACTTTTCGAAAATTATATAAACAAGGTTATTATTATTAACTAACGCATTTGTGATCGATATTTTAAAAAAGAAATTATAAATAAGGTAATAACAAACGTTTTAATAATAAAAAGAAGAAAAAAGACTTTAAAAGAAAGTTAGTATTATTTCGAAAAAGTTTAAAAAGGATAAATTTAACGTTAAATATTTTAACTGTAACAAAAAAGGTTATTATAAAAGCGAATATCGTTTTTTAATCAAAAAGAATTATGTGAAAAAAAAAAGGATTTCTTAGCTTAAAAAAAGATTTACGCGGCCGAACGAAAAATAAATAACGAAAAAAAAGAACGAAAAAACAGTTAACGTTATTTTTATTAATTAAGACTTTATTATTATTATTATAACTAATAAGGTTAAAAATAACGATATAAAATATAAAATGTATTTTATTAATAAAGATTTTATAGTTAAAATTTATAAATATTATTTAAGATAAATAATTTTCATAATAATTATTATATAAATATATATGTATTACTTTAATACATAAAAATATAAAATATATATCCCGAATTATTATTTATAAGGAAATTTTCATAATTATAAATAATTGTTTTTAAAACTTTAAAAAATTTTAAAATATAAAATATAGCTTAAAAATAAATTATTAATAAACTATTATAATTTTCCTTAAATCGTTTATTAAATCTACGGTTATTTATTTTATTTATAAGTTAAAAAAATAACTTTTAATTAAAGTAAAATAAAATGGAAATATTTATAACATTAAATAATAAATATTAATATATAAAAACTTTTCGATAGCTAAATTACTTTAAGCTTTATTATTTATACCCCGAATTAACGTAAAAACGACAGATTATATTATAAAAATACTTATGTTATTTTCCGATATTTTATATTTAATACGAACTTTTAAATATAAGAATAACTTTTTCGAAAGTTTATTTTTTCGATTTTATAATTTGCGAAATATAAAACTTGAAAACGAACCAGAAAGAAATAATTATTTTTAAATGGTAATTTAGTAATAAAAAGTAATATAAATGTATAAATAATTATTATATTAAATATATTATGAAAAAAGCTCGCAAATAAAGGCGTTTTCGGATTAAAAAGATACGTTAATCAAAAAAAATACGACAATTTTTAAAAATAAAGTATCGAATAATTTATAAATATAAAACCTTATATGGAGCAAAAAAAGAATTACGGAATTAAATCGAAATCCTTATATATTATAAAAACAAAACGTAGAATATAATAATTAATTCCGCAATAAAAAAATTTAAAATAATTAAAAAGTATGAAGTTTTTTAAATATATAAGTAACAATTATATAAATTATAAATAATTAACGGAAGCTTACTTATTTACGATAATAAAAAAACTTTTTAAAAAAACTAAACAATTTATAATTTAAATATAAAAATATTTAAAAAAAAAAAAGGTTACTTTTGATATAGCCGATATTTTAAAATACGACGTTATTTCGAAAATGCTATGATTTCGTTTTAAGAATTTATATATTAATTGGAAAAATTAAACGTTTATTTAAAATAATTTTATAAATTTATAAAAAAAAGATTTATAAAATCTGTTACGTAATTAAAAAAGTTAGAGCCTTAAATTTAATAATATTAATACCCCTTAAGTATTAACGGTTTAGAAAATTGTTTAAAGAACGGATCCGTAAAAAATTACTTAATTTTAATTAATAAGATTACAAAATCTGTATTAAAAAAGGGTATTATTTAAAGCTTTACTAGATTTATTATATAAATTTCAAAAAAAGATATATTTAAGTTTCCGAATTTTCTGCTAATTACCTTATAATTATAATACTTAAAATAAAAATTAGCAGATAAAAATTCGATAAAAATAAAAACTTAACATATAAACATATATACGATTATCGATAATTAAACGATAATATTATTAAAAACGAATACCTTTTAACTTTTATAAATATTATTAAAAAACGTATTAGCCGAATTAATTAATTTACGAGTTTCGATTTTAAAAAAAAAGTTATTTTATACGAATAATTAAAAAAGGAAAATAAAAAACCGTTTTTAAGATAATATACGGGCATTATAAATATAAAATAATATCTTCCGGATTTATTAACGCCCCGGCATGTTTTTAATATATAGTTATAATTATTTTACGTAAATATTTAAATAGTTTTATCTTTATTTACCTCGACGATATTCTTATTTATTTAAACCCCTTAAAAAATATAAAAAATATATCGTATAAATATTAAAAGTTTTTAAAAAAGTTATCTTGTTAATAAACGTTAAAAAAACGTTTAATATACGCAAAAATTAAACTTTTTAAAATTTTTGTTACCTTTAAATAAATTTAAATTTAAAACTTTAAGTTAAAAGCTATTAAAAACTGGTTAATTTTTATTAAAATAATTATTATTAATATCCGTTATTTTTTGAAATTTACCGGTTATATACGCCAATTAATTAAGAACTTTAAAAAAATAACTTATTTTTAATCAAATTTATTACTAAAAAATATATCGAAAAAAAATTCGAATTTTTAAAAAGATATAAGAAAGTTTTTCGCAAAATTAAGGAAAGAATTATTAATATTCCGGTAATAAAGATACTTAATTATAATAAAAAAAGGTAATTTAAAATGAACGCGTTAAATTATATTTTTAGAGTAATTTTAAAATAATTAAAAAGTAACGGAAAATAATTTTTATTAACTTACTTTTTTAAAATCTTTAAGAAAATAAAATTTAGATACCTTATTTACGATAATGAATTATTAACGATTATTTTAATACTTAAAGAATAAAACTTTTTTTAACGGAACGAAAAAAAAATTTAATATTTATTTAAATTCTAAAATTTTTATTCGATTTAAAATAACTTAGAAATTAAAATAAACGTTACGAAAATTAAATAATCTTTTAATTTAAATTTAACTTTAAAATTTACTATATTAAAAGCAAAAAAAAAATTTATACGGATATTTTAAATCGAAAAAAGATTTATAACGCAAAAGTTTTTAAACGTTATATATAAATATTATATTATAAAAAACCTCAAACGGTATAATTATATAGAACTTTTAAATAATTTATTTTAAAAAAGTTAATATAATTTAAAAACTTTTATAACCTAAAAAAATAAACCGAAATTAAATAATTAAAAAAGAGATTTAATTATTATTTCGCGACAAAATCTATATTTTTCGTTAATAACTAAAAGAATTCGTTGAAAAGTTTTACGAAACCCTTTTATATAAATATTAAAAAATATATAAACTATTAAATAATTTTTAAAAAATATACCTTTTCTAAATTTTGTTAAATAACTAAATAAATAATTAAAAATTATACCGTTTATGATAAAACTAAAAGCAATTTACTATAAATCGTATAAATTATTATAACTTACAAGCGTTCTTAATAAAATGTAAAACATTGCAATTTAAACTTTTTTATTAAAAACCCCAATTATTTAAATCGAACATAATAAAATATAAATAATTATTAATAAATTTTTTAAATATAAATTTTTTTATTTTTTTAAAGGAATTATAACGGCAAAATAATTAATTTATGCCTTTATTTAACATTATTTTAATAATAACGAAATATTAAAAAGAATTATTTCCGACTAAAATAAACCTTTTATATTTAAATTCAGTATCAGCTTTTTTAAACAGATTAATATTAAACTTAAATTTTCGGTAATTTATTACTTTTAAACCAATAATTAAACAAAATAATTAAATTAAGTTTTTATTATTTGTATAAATAATTTATAATACGTTTATAAATAAAGATATATATATAGTTCTTTATATAATTATATATAAATAAGAAATAATAATTTAACGACTAAAATAATTAAATTATAAAATTGCCGTTATTATTGTAATAATTCCTTAAGCAAAAATAATAATAATAAAAATTAAAATAATATAAATTTAACTTTAAATAAAATTATAATTTTTACAATAAAAAATGGCTTAACATTATAACAAAAAGAAATGAAAATTTAATTTTAACCAAAATGAATAAAATTATTTATTACGTTAAAAATACAAGATAATATTATATATCTTACAAAATAAAACAAAAGAATTTAACGATAAATTTATTTAAACAATTAATTACAATTTATTATTAGCCAAAACTATAAAAATATACCTTAAAAAGGTTTTTTTAAATTAATCTCAAAAAACGCCCCACTTAAAAAAATTTTAAATTCGAAAGAAAAGACGGCAAATATAAAATAGAAAAAATATTAAATTTTCCAATAATTAAAAACAAAATCCAATATTTAATTAAATGAAAAAATTACCTATTTAAAAATAATATATAAAAACTACTTAATTACTTAACGAATACGATAAATTTAGTTAAGAAGTTTTACCGATAAAATTCTAACCGACCGTTTTTAATCCGGCCCAGGTTATAAGCAATAACGGTTCCGCGTTTAGATCCAGATTTACGGCGCTTTAATCGAAAAAAAACCTTTTCATTGTAGTATTTATTTTGGAAATAAATTATATTTATCTTGCCTTTACGTAACCTTATTTTATTTCCAAATTCTTCCGTATTTGTAATTAATTTAATTTTAATCCTTTTTTTAACACTTTTACAGTTCTTTTTTTAAAAAGATTTTATTATAACTGTAACCGTTTTAACCGATTTATAAACTTCTTTATTTTCCTTTTTGCCGTCTTCTAGTATAAAAAATTATTTTTAAATTTGCGTTATTTTTTTATAAACGTTTTTACGTTTCGTTTATTTTTTTAAAAAAGTTTATAATTAAAACGTTATAAAAAAAGTTAATAACGAATATAACAACTATATTTTAAATATTTTAAGCAATAAAAATAATTAATTTTATTAAATTGAATATAAATAAAACAAAAAAAGGTTTAAGTCCAAAAGTTTTAATTAAATTAATACGAATATCGTAAAAGTTACGTTAATTTAAATAAGGTTTTTTTTTCTTTTTAAACACGGCCTGTTATTATAAAGTTAACCAAAAAGCTTAAAAAGCCCCTTTTAATAAAATCAAAAAAGGATATTTACGGTTTTTATCTTTAGAACAAAGCTTTTAAAAAAAGAAAATAATGTTGCAGTATAAGAATAAAGATTTTTGTCCTTAAAAAAGCCTACCTTTAAAGCCTGATACGGGCCTTATACGGCTAATTTTCGGGTTAAAAAAACTTCACTTTTTCCGTTAAGATTAAAGTAATCTAAATAATTTAAGTAATCTGGATTAGATTATACAAATTATATAAATTTATAATATATTTATTTAAATAAAGATAAATATATAATAAACAGCTTTTTATATAAATAAAGTTTATTTAATTTCGCTTTTTAATTATTTGTTTAAGCCTTTAATTAAAAGCATCGTTTTTTAATTTAAAAAAAAGTACGCAAATCTTTTTAATAAATAAACTCCTGAATTATTTATTATATTATTATTACTTATAAATCAAAACCTTATTTTGAATATTGCTTATACCTTTAAGTGGATGTATAATAGGTTCGTTATAATTAAGCGCCTATTATAAACAGAGAGGAAAATTTATCGAAAATATTTTCGGTTAATTTTTAAAATTTATAAAAAGTTACGAAATTTTTTTGCAAAAATTTACTTTCGAAAAATAAAATTAAAAAATTTATTTAAATAATTATAAATAAATTCGTAAATAAAATACGATCGTAAAAAGGTTAACGGAAAATAACTACTTAATTATATAACGTCCTATACAAGCTCGCAAGCCAAATAAGCTCGCGAGCCGTTTTTTGGCACCTTATAATAACAAACTCAAATTACTTAACTACAATATATTAAATCAATTTTAATTAATCGAATACTTTTTTGCTAACTGTATTTATAGCTTTTTTCTAAACGTGTATATCATATTAAAACCTGTTACGGATATTATGTTACCATTTTTTCTTTTTAATTTGCCTGTAACCGATTAGCGTTTAATGCGTCCAAGTTAATATTACCCTTATTTCGAATTAAGTAAAACCAAGCGATTAGAAAATTATTATTAACCGAATTTTTAACCTAAATACGTAAGCAATTTTTGTCCGGTTTTTATACGTTAAAGATATATATCGGGAAACGTGTTAAAAGATACGTTAAAATGTACGTTGCGAGATATTTCGTAAGGCGCGTCGGTATGTAACGGGGCGTATGGCAGGGCGTATGGCAAGGCATGTCGGGCTTAATTTGGCAACAATTCGATATTTACGTAATTAAATAAATAAAATAAACGTTTTTAATTAAAAGAAATACTTATTAAAGAAAATAAACAAGATTTTTTGGCCGGTAAAAAGGTAGTAATAATAGAAAGCTGCTGGCAGCTGTTAAAGGTTGTCGGTCGTATATAGGTTGGGAAGAAGAAATGGTAACATAGCATTCGTAATAAGCTTTGATATAATATGCACGTTTGGAAAGAAGCTGTAGATATAGTTAGCAAAGAAGTATTCAATTAATTAGGATTGATTTGATATGTTGTGGTTAAGTAATTTGAATTTGTTGTTGCAAAGTGCCAAAAAACGGCTCGCGAGCTTGTTTGGCTCGCGAGCTTATGTAGGACGTTATATATATATACTTTTATAAATTTAATAATTATGATAATTTTTAAAATATAAAGTATATTTAATAATATAAGGTTATTAATAAGTTTATAAAAAATACGAAAATATTTATATTTATGCTTTTATTAAAAAGAGTTTCAGAATTTTTATTACGGTAACTGCGTAACTTGATTTAAAGTTAATATAATACGATATAATTAATATTTTTATTAACATAAAATTAAATAAGAAAATTTATATAAAAAAATTATTAAAATACCGGAAACCGGGAATTATTTTATATTTATTTAAAGCTTTATACGGATTAAAAAGTTTTCTTTTATTTTAACCAAAAAAAAAAATTTATTAAAAATGTTTATTTAATTTGGTTTTACTTTACCCTTTATAAGCCATATTATTTGGCGCGAAGTAATATTTTCGTAAGTTTCTATATTAATAATATCGTTACCGTTTCTTAAAAAACTCGAAAAAGCTATTAACGCAGTTATTAACCAGTTTAAAAAATTATTAGTTTATTAAAAAAAAACCTTAATAATTATTAAAATTTAAATTAATTCGAAATTAATCGAAACTTTGAATATAATTTATAAAATTGTTTTACGTTAATAAATTAACTAAGTTAATCGAAAAGGAACCAAATTCCGACCGAGTCGATATTTCTCTAAGAAATAGAAATTTATTTTTTAATTAAGAAACTACGTTTAATTACTTTATTAAAATATATTCAAAGAAAATCGGCTTAATATTATGCGCCATAATTATTATTCGTTCGGATATAACTTTTATAATCTTTAATTTAGCATGATTTAATATAAATTTAAACCCGGATTATTATATAAAAATAGACCGATTTATTCGATATCTTTTCGAAACGAAATATTACGCTTTAAAGTACGACGGAAAAGATATTTTTGAGATAATTAGTAACGCCTTTTTTATCTCTAATTTTATTAACCGAAAAGGCCTTTAAGCTTACGTAATACGTTTATTCGATAATACTATCGAATAGCGCGTTAATAAGTAAAATATAATAATTACTTTTATAATAAAAACGAAATTATTAATATTTATTTATGTTGCGAAAAAGGTTATAACGTACTACACCATTAAACGGTCCAAACCAGTGAGCGGACCGTTTTTTAACACTTCGTAACAACAAATCCAAATAATACAACTACAACATACTAAATCAATTCAAATTAATCGGATTCTTTTTCGCTAAACGTATTTACAGCTTCTTTATAAGTACGCGCATTATATCTAGGCTTGACGCAAACGCCACACTTCCGTTCTTTGGTTTTAACCTTTTTACGACGACTACTTTTAGCCGTTATTAGCTACATTTTTCTATTACCCTCTTCTTTTTCGGCCAAAAAAGCTTATCCTTTTTATATAATAAATATTCCTCCTTTTTAAAAACGTTTATTTTTAATTTTCCGACGTTTACTTAAAACGTAATTCGTTTCGCATAATTAAGTATTTTTTTCTCGAAAAAAAGCGATTTCGTACAAAAATAACAAATTACTTTTTATTAAAAAGTTAACCGATTTAATAATTTTTATTAACGAACTGCCTTAATAATTTCTAATTTTTCTTTATAAATAACGTTTTTACCTTATTATTTTATAAATATTTTTAAAGGTTTTTACCGGCGGGGAACGAATAAAACCGCCAAAGGTTAACGGGAAAATAATTAGCGTAAGTATAACTAAAAAAAATTTAAACTCGGAAAAAACGATATTAAAATCGAATAAAATAAGGCCAGCTTTCGCAAATCTAAATTTAATATTATCGGACGTTATAATAGCTTTAAACGCGTTATAAAAGCCGGTAAAAAAATCTTCTTTAGTAATATAGGTATAATAACGTCGCATTAAGTTTTCGATATATAATAAATAAACGCGTTTTAAAATAAAAAAATAAAATACGTTAAAAGGTTAAAACTAATACGAAAAATACGCAGGCATACAAAACGTAATAATATCGTAATTAACGTAATATTCTTCGAATTTTATCGAATAATAATTTTCGTAACCGTCGAAAATAAAAAAACGTTTCAAATTTTTCGTATACGTCCGAATATATTTATTAAAATGCTAAATTTATTTTAAACTTAATTTATTCATTATCCAGCTATTATTACTTAATGTAACTCTTTAATTAATTATTAACAATAAATTATCATAATATTAGGATTTAAAATAATTTTTTCCCGTTATAATAATAAATAACGGTATAACTTAACCTTAAAAATTAATAACTTAAATAATTATAACTTATTTTTTATTTCCTTATTACATTTATTTAAATTTTCCACATCTTTCGGCATTAATAATTACCATACCCGTTACCATAAAAAACTTTATCAAAAATTTAATCTCGTCGAAGTTATAAATATCCTCTTTTATAATGCCGTATTTTACGATAATAACCCAAATAAATTCGAACTATTAAAATATTTCTGGATTTTCGAATAAAACCCGTTAATAATCAATTTTCCGATTTAAACGCATCTGGAATTTTTTTTGCCATTTAATAAATTTCGACGTCCAGTTAACTTTAACGCGTTTTATAACGCGTTAAGTAAGCAATAAATTCGCCATATTTTCAACATATTAAAGCCGGATAAAAAACGCTTACGTATTTAAATCAAGGATTCGATCGATAATCAATTTTTCTTCGGTCGTCGTCAATTTTTATAAGGGAAGGATAATATCGGTTTGGGCGTATCTACCGTAATATCGGGCCTTCAAAGTCGTTAAAATAACTTTATATATAAAATTAAGTTTCGTATAACCAAGTTTCGGGTTTCGTTTTTTAACCTAAATAACTAGGTTTATTTTCTTTTGCTTAATAAGTCGTTCCATATTATTGGTGTTAAAAAATGGGTAATTAAAGGTAAGTAATTGGAATATTGGCAAAATTGGTCCGCTTACTGGTTTGGACCGTTCAATAATGTAGCACGTTATACGTATTACGATTAATTAAAAAGCTTAAAATTCGATTTAATAGTTTTAATTATTAATATCTAATATAATAACAAGTAAACTATTAAGTTTATTTACGTAAATATTACCTAGCTTTAAACGAAATTAAAATACATAAATATTTATAATTATTAATTACGATAAAAATTAATTTGAAAAATTACCGAAATAATATATATTTTTACGAACGATATAATTATAAATAAGTTGAAAAAAAGATTATTACGTTTTTCGAATAGTTTACTTAATAATTAAGGTTAACGGATAATAACAAAAAAATATAAAAATACTAAATTTGAAAATTATTTAATAAGAATTTATAGGAATTCGAAGAAATTTTTATTTAATTGATATTTTGTATCCAGAGCCTGCTATTAAAAAAGTAACCTTTAAGGAAGTATGTTAGATAACTATTAATATTAAAGATTTTAAAATAAAACGCTACGAAGATTACCTATAGCTTAGGGTGAGGACTATATTAGCTACCTCCACAAATATAAGCCTCGACCGACATGGTTTAAGGACTTTATAATAAATATAATAACAACTGTTTTAATTTTAATACTAAATACACGCTGATATTTAACAGTTATATATAGTTATTAATAAACTTTATTATTATTATTCGTAATTTTTAACGGCCTTAATATATAATAATAATAAATTTCCGATTTTAATAATAAAATATACGAAAATTAATACTTTATTATTTTAAAAAACAATTAAACAAAGATCGAAATCGATTTAAAATAATTTCCTAAAATTTTTACCTTAAATATTAAACTTGAAAAGATTAACGATTAAACGTTTTAAATTATCGACGGCTATAATAATTATGTTATCGAAAACTTTATATAAAAATGCTTTTAATATAATTCTTTTTTTTTTTTTTTTTTTTTTT
>QJOA01000482.1:0-50304 GCA_004155915.1 Monosporascus sp. CRB-9-2
GGCTCGATGGGTTTAGTGGAGAAAAAGGGGCTTGGCGCTTCGAGCCAGTCGAGCAAGGGAAGTGACTCGACGGGCTCGACGGGCTCGACGAGACTTGACCATTATGGATGGATCGAGCCAGTTCGAATATATCGAGCCAAGATAAATATATATACGCTTATTATTTTCATAGTTTAAATAATACCAGTTTATAATAATAATTAGTTATCTAAATTATTTACGATTATTTACTATTACCAAACGTAATTATTTTTTTATTATTTAGATTTTTACGATATTATTGTTAATATAAACCGTACGATTAAGTTTAATAATTAGTTAAGCTTATAACCGTTATACGTTATAAACTTTTATTTAATAATACCGTTAAATTCTAAATAATATTTAATATTATTATTATGTCGACCAGTACCGTAAATAACGTTATCCAGTAACTTTAGGAAAAAGTTACCCGATTTAAGGATAAAGTTAAATAATTTAAAAATTAACTTAAAGCCAAAATACCGATTATAACGATTGCTAAAATTAAAATTAAAAAGCCCGAATTTTACGATAAAAAAGGAAACGTTTAAATATTTTTTACCCAGGCTAAGGCGTACCTCCGGTTTTTAAGATTAGAAAACCCGCTAGATTAAATCCTTATTATGGCAGCCTGCCTTATTAAAAACGCCATAGATTAATTTAAACTTATTATGCGAAATTACCTATTAATTAAAAAATCCGATAAAGAAAAAATTATTAAGGAAATTTTTAAATATTATGTTAATTTCGAAAATAAGCTTCGAAATAATTTTATTAATCCGGACGAAAAACGAAACGTAACTTAAAAACTTTTTTAATTACGATAAAAAAAATTAACGTTTAAATATACTGTAATATTTAAAAGCTTAACTATCAAAACCGGATACAAAAGCGACAAAAATAATATTATAATCGATATATTTTATAAAGGACTAAAAAAAAACGTTAAGGATAAATTAATTAAAAAAAACCGGACCATAAACCTTAATAAATATATCGTTAAGGCCGTAAAAATCGATAATCGACAATTTGAAAAACGATAAAAAAAAAAGGGACATTTTATTCCGAAATTAAATTACCTTAAAGCTAAACAAAAAAAAAAAACGCAATTCGCTTTTAACCTTTTACGGAACTTACCTAGGACTTATAAAGTTAAGAACCATTTAATCTAAAAAGGATTTAATTACCTGCTACAACTGCGGAAAACAGGGATACATTATACGGCAATATAGGAACCAGAAATAACCACGATAATGGATTCCAGCTTCCAAAGGCCAGCACCGGAAAAAAACTAACGACAAAAAAACGATTAATATAATTCGCATCCGAAATAATTATAACCCTTTACCAAAAATACGACAAAAGCTAAAAAAAGCCAAAAAGTTGTCCCATATAACAGTTAAAAAGGTTATTTTTACCAAATTTACCCCTATAAAATAATTTCAAAAGCATAAAGGATAAAAAAAACTTAAAAAATATAATTCACCTTCCTAGTTACAACGACGATAAAAAAAAAACGATTAGGTAATATTCGACGTTTAAACCAAGAAATACCGAAAGTAAAATAAAGACCTATACCCAAAAAAGCCCGATCGGTACGGAAGGCTTTACGCCGTTAACTGCAAACGATACTAATGCAAAGTATACGAAAACCATAAGAAATATATTATACGACGGATTATGCAAATATAATAACAAGGTTTTAATTTTAACGATTAAACAGGCGATAACCCGAAAGATTAAAAATAATACCGATACCTGCGAGAAATAATAACCCAGAACGAAATTAACTAACTAACAACATTTAAAAGTTGGCCAAAAGGAAAAAGTTACCTTACAAAAAACCCTTTTTGCTACCATAATTAATACAATTATTAAACGTAAAAAAAGTTAATTTAAAAAATAATGGAAAAATACTGCTAAAGGATAATTACGGACTTGCAGTTCCAGTTAGCGTTTACCGAAAACCTAATAAAGCGACGCGCCTTTTAAAAAGAAATTTAATTATTTTTTTTTTACGGAAACGAAATTTTAGAACCAGAATATACCACTAAAAAGGCTTTCCAAAAGCAAATTACCTATTTGGAAGCCACGTTACGCCGACAAAATAAATACTTATAACAGCTGCAAAAGTTAAACGAACAGCTTTTAAAACAAATTATAAAACTCGAAAATAGTCCAAAAAATTAACGCCACCTATAAAAAAACCTTAGGCTGGCAAGAAAAATGGAGGTAAACAGTAATACCTTAAAAAGGTTCTGTACGTAATAAAAGCGGCAGGAAAAAAACTAATTATAATATAAGTACGAATTAAAAAAAAATGATATACCGTAATGGTAAACTGCGGAGCCATATAAGGAAACTATATCGCCCTAAAAATAATAAATAAGTTACAATTATTATAACGAAATAAAAAAAGTTTTTACGAGGTCGAAAATATTAAAAATTAAATATTTAATTACGATAACGGATAAGTTAAACGCAAGATTAATTATTTTAAAACCTTCGTCGAAAGAAAAAAATAAATTATTAATTTCGACATTATTTTAATGGAAAATTACGACCTAATTTTCGGATTATTATAATTAAAGCAGTACAATCCAGTTATCGATTAAAGGATTAGCCAGGTAAATTTTATTTTACTTTTTACCGATACGCAAAATAACGAAAGATTTTAACATTCGATTAATAAGGTTAACGAATACAAACATAAAAATATAACAAAAACCTTATTACCCAAAAAAATAAAATATGTAGTAAGTAAAAGGTATACTAGAAAAATACGGCGTATTATTATAAACCTTAAAGTACAATTTCGGCAAATAAATAACAACCTATTATTAAAGCCCAAAAAATTACCAAAATAAATGGTTAAAATATTACCAGAATACCATAAGTATAAGCGATTATTCCAAGAAAAGTTTGAAACAAAACTGCTACCTTATAACGAATAGAACTATAAAATAGTTCTTAAGGATGGCAAAACGATTACTTTTTACCTTATTTACAACCTAAACCAAACAAAATTAAAGGCATTACGCGATTATTTCGAAAACAAATTAAAAAAAGGTTATATACGACGTTCCAAGTTATTAGTAAAATATTTAATATTTTTCGTATTAAGAAAGAATAAAAAATTACGATTTGTTATTAATTATAAATAATTTAACGATATTATTATTAAAGATAAAACCTTATTATTATTAATTACCGAAATAAAGGATCGTTTATACGGAACTTAATGGTTTATATCTTTAGATTTAAGGGAAAAATATAACCAAATACGAATTAAGCTAGGTAACGAATGGAAAATAGCTTTTAGGATTAAATACGGACTTTTCGAATACTTTGTTATGCCTTTTGGACTTACGAACGTACCGGCAACTTTCCAGCGAATGATTAATTACGTACTACGAGAATATTTGGATATTTTCGTTATATGTTACCTCGACGATATCCTGATTTATTCGAAAACCTAAAAAGAATATATAAAACATGTCCATAAAGTTTTATAAACGTTATAAAATGCTAATTTTTTGGTTAACGCCGAAAAGAGCACCTTTTATATACAAAAGGTGGAATATTTAGGACATATTATCACCCCTAGATATATCAAAATAAACCCTAAAAAGCTTATAGCAGTTAAAAAATAGGTACAACTTATTAACGTTAAGGAAATATAAATATTTTTTGGATTCGTTAATTATTATAAAAGGTTTATACGTAACTTTAGCAAAATAATTATGCTATTAACAAAGTTTACTAAAAAAAAAAGTAATTCGAATAGATACCAAAAAAACAGAAAGCTTTTTAATAAATTAAGGAGGCCTTAATTAATGAATTAATATTGATTATATATAACTTAAAGCGGCTAGTTAAGCTAAAAATTAACGTTTCGGATTACGCTTTAAAAATAATAGTTGGATATCGAGACGATTAAGGAAACCTTTATTTTATTACCTTTTATTCTTACAAGTTATATAAAGCCGAACTAAATTACCTTATATACGACAAAGAATTTCTAACTATCGTTAACGCTTTTAAGGAATTTAGATATTATCTTAAAGGTAATATGTACCAAATTAAGGTATATATAAATCATAAAAATATTATATACTTTTTTACGATACGAAAATTAATTGGAAAATAATTACGTTACGCAAAATATCTTCCTGAATTCGATTACGTTATTATTTATCATAAAGGATTAAAAAATGGCAGAACAAACGTACTTAGCAGACGACTTAACCTAAAAAAATTTAAGGTTAAAATATAACAAACAATTTTCGATAAGATACCCGAAGGATATTTACGATAATAACGAATTGTTACGATAAAAGGAATTCTAGCCAATATATATTAACGTATATAGCAATATAATAATAACCTACCCGAGGGGTAACAAATAAACAAAATTTAGGTACCAGAAAAACTTTAAAAGGACCTGATACGAGATATATATAAATATTAGTTACATGGACACCTAGGGATCTACAAGATCCTAAAACGCTTATAACGGACATATTACTTTCCTAAAATGAAATTAACCGTACAAAAAGTAATACGATAATACGATATTTGCGCCAGGACAAAGATACGACGATATAAGCCTTACGGAAAGCTACAATTATTACCAGTCGCAAAGCAACTATGGAATTTTATTATATTTAACTTTATTATTAAGCTTCTTATATTAAAGGATTCAGTTACAGGAATATATTATGATAGCATTTTCGTAATCGTTAATCGATTTACGAAATTTTCTTATTTTTTACCTTATAACGAAGATACCGATATAGAATAATTCGTATATATTTTTTTTCGATATATCCTAGGTACCTATGGATTTTTAACGGAAATTATATTAGATAAAGGCATAACCTTTATTTCAAAATTTTGGCAAGGATTAATGGCTTAACTTGGATTAAATCATAAATTATTTAACGTATTTAGACCGCAAATAGACGGATAGACGGAAAGAATTAATTAAACGTTAAAAACGTATTTACGATGTTATATTAATTACGAGCAAAATAACTGGGTCGAAAAGTTATTAGTTACATAGCTAGCCTATAATATTAGCTATTACGAAAGTATTAAAACGATATCAATAACTGTTAATTTTGGTTTTATATTAAAAGTTTATAAAGATTTATACGAAAAATTAATTAACGTTAAAATAATTTTGATATTAAAATAATTAAAGTAATTATATACCGAAATGAAAATAAAATTTAAATTCGTACGTAATTAAATAAGTAAATATTATAATTAAAAAAGGTTAAAAGGATTAACCTTTTTAAAGGGGAAGATAGTTTACTTAGTTACCAAAAATATCTAAATTAAGCGACTTAATAAAAAACTCGATTTTAAATATATTGGTTTATATAAAATTATTAAGAAAATTTTAGAAAGTAATTACGAATTAAAGTTATTATCGAAAATTAAGCTTTATCCAGTTTTTTATATTTTTTTATTCGAGTTAATAATAGATACGATTAAAATTAATATAGGGCAAAAGGAAGAAGTTATAAAAGACGTATTAGTTTACGAAGCAGAAAAAATACTGGATGTACGGAAATAGGACGGACTTACCCAGTACCTGGTTAAATGGAAAGATTATCCAGATTCCGAAAATATTTGGGAACCCGTAAAAAACCTTATAAACGTTTAACGCCTTTTAAGGAACTTTTATTAATAGTGTCGGAACCGCCAGGGTTAAAATTTTAATTTATGTTACTTAACGGTACCTAATCCGTTTTTTTAATATTAGATTAATTAATAGGAAAGGTGGCCTGCGCGGATATAGCCATTTCGGCTTTTAATTACCTTTATTCCCGTTTTAGATATTTAAATTTTTTTATCGCTTCCGTATTTTAAATTCCCCGACGTAATATTTCGATTTTACGCCATTATAATAATTTCTTTTGATTCCGAAGCCGGGCTAAACGACCAAACAGTTCGTTAAGGTATTGTTAAGCCTTAAATAATTCCTTTTTAGTAAAACGTTTTTAAAATTTTAATTAGTTTTTTTTATTTATTAACCTTTAATGTTTTAATTCGAAAGAATTAAAAAGGTTACAAAAATTAATATACTTAATATAATAAAAGCATTTTCCAGAACTAAAATAAGCTTTATAAATTTTGTTTTTAAATTTATAATAAAAATAGGAAAGGTTAAAGGATATGTTAAAACCAAGACGGTTGATTCGTTCCGATAGAATTAAAGCGTTATTACGTTTACGACGAGATCGTTATTTTTTAATTCGATTAGATATAATAATTAGGTTATAGGACAAAATGATAAAAAAAAGAAAAAGTTATTTATTAAACGATACGATAAATAAATTAATTTTTAAAGGTAAAGATCCTGGAAAGGAAAAGATCGTATTATAATTTAGGGATTTGGCTTATTACCAAACGGTCGGAAAATGTATGGATATTTTCGATAAAGGGTTTTGGTTTACGTAACCGGCTCGATAGGTTTAGTGGAGAAAAAGGGGCTTGGCGTTTCGAGTTAATCGAGTAAGGGAAGTGACTCGACGGGCTTGACGGGCTCGACGAGACTTGACCACTATGGATGGATCGAACCAGTTCGAATATATCGAGCCAAGACAAATATATATACGCTTATTATTTCCATAACTTAGATAGCACCAGCTTGTAATGATAATTAGTTACCCAGATCATTTACGGTTATCTGCTATTACCAGACGTGATTATTCCCTTATTGCTCAGATTCCCACGATACCACTGCCAACATAAACCGTACGACTAGGTTTAATAGTTGGTTAAGCCCATAGCCGTCACATATACGCCCCGCGAAATACCCCGTAACGGCCTATAACGCGCCCCTTAACGCGCTTTTTAATACGTCTTACAACGCATTTTCCAACATATTTTATAACCTATATCGTTAACGGTCGAACTGGATAAAAAATACTTATATATATAAGTTTAGGATTCCGTTAATAATCGTTTTTTCGTCGGTCGGCTTTAATTTTTGCGAAATAGGAATAATATTAACTAGGACGCGTTAAAGGTTAGCCGGTCGCAGGCGAGTTAAAGGGAAGAAATAGTAATATCACGTTCGTAACAGGTTTTGATATAATATATATGCTTAAAAAGAAGTTATAAATATATTTAGCAAAAAAAAAAAAAAATTCGATTAATTTGAATTAATTTGGTATATTATAATTAAATAAATTAAGTATATTACTAATCGTGCCAAAAAAGTATACAGCTCGTTTATATGTTCAGCTCGCCTATCTAGCACGTTATTATATAATTAATTATATTAAATTAATTCGTATATAACCGAAAAAAGAAAATAAAAGAAAAGGTTTTACTCGTAAAACCTTCAAAAATAACGCCTAAATAACCGTTAAAATATTTTATATAATTTATAATTATAATTACAATATAAATAGCGTTAATATTAAGAATTAAAAATGATATAATTTTATATAAAAGTATTATTTACGAAAAAAATTTAATAAAACTATTTCTTTTAACTTTTATTTTACGTTATTATTACGAATTACTTTTTTTTTTAAAAAAAGGTTTAACTTGAATAAAAGTAATATAAAAAATGTTACCCATTTCGCAAAATTTTTATAAAAAATACCTTTAAGTATTTTAAAAACGAAATTTATAATAAAAAGCGAATTTCGAAAAATACCTTTTATAATAATGCTATATAAATTCTTTTAAAAAGTTATAAAAAAATTCAACGAAAAGCTTGAATAGTTATTAAATTTATTTAAGTTATATAGAGCTAGGTTAACGCCGAATTAGCTTAAAAGTAGCAGGAAATAACGTTATAAATCGGACTTTAATATTAAAGATACGTTTTCGTTACGATATTTATAATGTACTAATTTATATTAATAATATATATTGGTATAAATATTACTGCAAAATTTAGGTACAAATAGATATTTATTATTATGGATTAATTTGATTAGTTATTAAGCTCCCATATTTTCAAGAGCACGGACTTAAAAAGCGGTTACTGCTTATTATATAGCTTTATCGCAGCCGAGGAGATAGACGTACATCTCGGGGTGCACTAGCTGCGCTGAGACAAACGCGGGGTGGGATATTAGTCACTCGTACTGAGCGATGGTAGGACAAAGAAATTCACCGCTATAAGATTTGGTGCATTCTTAGGCAAGTAGGAAGACGACCCGTAGCTTTTTTACAACCTGCTCGCACAACGAGCATAGAACATACTCTCATTGATGCACAAACTCCCGTACAATCCACTCTTCTAAAGCCCTCTATAGCAATCCTTAGTGCACCATGTTTTCTACGACCCCAACAGTCTTTGTCTTAAGTGCCACGGGTAGCCAGGGAGGGGCTGTGGCACGACAACTGCTGGAACTCAATTGGCACGTCCATGCAACGGTACGCAGCCTTGAGTCGCCTGCTGCAAAGGCTCTAGAAGCTTTAGGGGCACAGCTCACTCAAGGTGAATGGGACAATGATGGAGCTCTAAGCGCCGCTATGACGGGCTGCGACAAATTGTTTTTATGCCTACTGCCAGCCCAGGGAGATTCAGACCTTGAGCGACGTCGAGCTGAGAATATCGTGAAAATCGCCAGGGCGGCAGGGGTCAAGCAAGTCGTTGCCTCTTCTAGTTTAGGCGTGTCCATGTACGACAAAAATGAGCACGTCAACTCAGGCTCCTTCTTCGAGAAGCACATTGCTAGCAAGAAGGGGGTAGAGCAAGCGGTTGCCGACGGTGGCTTCGAGCACTGGACCTTACTACGCCCGTCTCTCTTCATGGCCAACTTCTTGGAGCCGAAGATCAACAGACCCGGTTACGTCGATGTCCGCGATAAGGGTTGCTGGACGACGCCAGTAACAGCAGAGACCAACATTGCATTAGTCGATCACGAGGACATCGCTAAGCTAGCAGTGTCAGCCTTTCAGAACCCTGTCAGGTTCCATGGCCAGGCCATCGGCGTGGCAAGCGAACTGATAACTCCGCAAGAGATCATGAAGACTCTTGGGGAAGCGGCCGGAAAGACGTTTAATGCGGCATTCTTGACCGATGACCAGATAGCGGCGCAGGGGATCAACTCGCAAGTTTGGATGAGGTTCATGTCGGATTATGTTGACCTCAAACAGTTACGCACCATGGTTCCGCTGACAACGTTCAAGCAGTTTCTTGAGAGGGAGAAGGAGACTGTCAGGGCCACCTACAAATGAGCTGGTCACTAAATAGCAAGTACCAGACTTAAGATGTTCAGGAGACGCTTGTCCGTAACCATATTCTGAGATAGTGAGGAGACTGATCAGTATCCTCGTGTGTTCATTCTTCTCTAGATCTTGGTTCTAGCTTAGTATAACAGTCCACCCGAACGCTTGCCTAACAACTCGCGCACTGATCCTGACAGGGACGCATTGCTAGGGCTATTTTGATTACAGCACCCTCTCAGCAGGGACGTCTCTGAGTCTCATTAGAGTGAGTGCAGATACTTAGAAAAAAAACCCCGGCGCGGATATAAATATCGGGTATAGGAATCCGCCAGGAGCCGGCGTCTGTGGTTAATGAAGAAAGGCCGATATTCGCCCCGAAATGCGGATATGATGAGCTTCTGGCTCCTGTGAGCTTTCATAGCTATTTACCAAAGGTATCACGTAATAGTCCGTTCCATACCCAGCCTTAATACCCCTTCTCCATGTAAGCCCGATGCACTGTGCCAAGCAAGCATCAACTTAGCCTCTTTTACGATGGCAGGCTGCTCTCTCGATCGCGGGGGACAAACCGCGGGCGCAAAGTGCAATATTGGTCAAAATAGTTTCACCTGTGGCGTCTCACATTGTAACAACCCTTTCCGCTATTGGTAACAACGGCGAGGATCCCTCGCACTCTCGTCATGCATATCACCCTTGAGATCAAGGAATTAGCCAGGCCACGGCATCAGTACGTAGGCGGCAGAAAATGGCTAACCCGTATCTGCGCAACTACCGCTCAGCCTTGCACGGAACATCAAATGCCAAGGTTGGCTGGATAAGCAGAGTACGCCGATGGCGCTTACATATCATGACAATTCTTATTATGAATGCTACGCTGTCATGTTGAATTGAACTCGATGAAACGGGAACCCCTCCTGCACTTCTAATACTGGAACCAATCTATATGATAGAAAGCTTTCAGAGCCTTGCTTCTATGGACACCCCTCGGTGCTCAGAGAGTGTACTTACGGGTTTGGTGCCGGTACAAGATATTGTTGTAGCAATATTGGCGGCCACTGTGTTTTTAATGCGTAGTGTATTCCACCGCCGAGCGCCTTATAGACGGGACAGTTGATAATAGAGAGGCATTCTGCGCACCTCCCGGTACCAACGTCATGTGGCTTGCTCTGCGGTGGATAGGAAACAACTCAATGTTTATCCTGATCCGATAATACCCCTCAGCCCATACCACTCCTCTAGTCTGTTCTATGCTATATTTTGTGTAACTTAGGTAGAATTACAAAGCACTAATATCAAGCATGAACCAAACCAAGTAATGTCATGCTTCATTCCTGTATATTTTGGAGAGGGTGCTATATTACAACGCAGAGACTATTCCGGGGCATGTCCCTGTATCGAACAGCGGTGGTCTCACTACATCTCAGTAATAACACACCGGGCCAGAGTGAGACGAACGAATGAATTGTGCTGACATATGATCTAGTGTTTCGGTGCCTTTGCCTCTTAATTCTGGTAGCGTATTGTAAAAAACAATATTTAAAGAAGGAAAAAAGGAAAGAAAAGAAAAGAGTGTATTCGAAAAGCGTCGAACGCTAAAAACATGTAGTCATTAACAGATTAAAATCGCTCCGATTACGCCCTAATACGTCACAGACCTCTGCTTTTCATGGCCTCCTTGAATATTCGTGAGAACTCGGCGACATGCTCCGGGTCGATCATTGTGTAGTGGGTGCCCGGCACAGAATGAAATCTTACCTCAGTGCTGCAGAAGTTACGCCACTTGCCGAGGTAATTGTCGAGCCAGTCGAGGCGCGATTTGGCTCCTACAGCCTTCAGCGGAATTGCGTGAAACACATCTAGGACGCCCACGCTACCTCGCGGCTCGTAACCGACAGCCATATGTTGCAGTCCATACGCAACGTCCGCCCAAGCTGCCAGGCTCACTTCATCCAGCCCTAGCTCTTCCAGCCGTGTCGCGTCTGCGATACCAAGCACAGCCTGAATCGACTGAGACCGGGACATGTCACACAAAAGGCGCAGGGACTCGAAGCGCTCCACTTGATCCTCAGAACACAAGCCGAGAAAATGCGCCAAATGTAGTAGGCAGAGGGGCCAGGTTAACTGACGCATGCGTGTGCCTATATGAGGTGGCAAATTGAAACTGGCGAGGAAACACACCTCGGCGCCCTCACTCTCGAGCATCTTAGCTGTCTCAAATGCCAGCATGGCGCCGTAACTGTACCCTGAGAGCGCGTAAGGCCCGCTGGGCTGCACGCGCCGGATAGCGCCGTGATATGTCGAAACGGCTTCAGCGATTGAGGCGAACCGTGGCTGGCCGCGCTCGAAGCCCCGCGCCCGCAACGCGTAGATTGGCCGGCCCGTATCGGCGAGTTGTTGCGCAAGACCGACAAACACAAGCACATCGCCAACCCCAGGGTGAAAAAGCCATAGCGGCGTCTTGTGGCCTGTACCACAGAATGTCGCTACTGGATCATAAGGCTCTGGCGCGGTGGCAGGCTGCTGCTGCTGCAGCATCATTTTGTCTAGTTCGGTGGCCAGGGACTGTACTGTCGGATGCCTGATCAAAGTGATGATGGGCACATCGATTTGTAGACGAAAGCTCACCCGGCGGTTTAGTTTGATCAAGTCCATTGATGTGCAGCCCAGATCCCAGATCGGGGTTTTGACACCTATTGTGTCGCTGTTCTTGATGCCCATCACGTTTGCGAAATCAGCTAGCATGAGTACCTCGGCGTTTGTGGCCGGCTTTTCTCCCAGTGTCCGATACAGGGCGCGATAACCCTCAACACGTTGCCGATGTGCTTCCACGAAGTTGCTAAAGACGCCAGCTTCGAACAAGGAGCGCATCTTGGCGCGTGAGGTCTTACCTAGGACGCTTTGCTGAAGGTAACTCTCATCAGGCACTGCAAAGACAACCGGACTCGATGCCGCGCACAGCAGGACCGCCTCGACTATCCGGTCGTTCGTGTCAACAGTATATCTATCTTCATCGAGGCTGGCGGTATTCGCCGCACGATGCGGCACGTATGCAACCGTGACTTGTTCCGTTGGAGCGCTAGTGGTGCGGGAGGGAAAAGCAATAAGATGTGCGACTCGATCGCCCAGGGCCTGGTCTAAAGCAGCCTGAACATGTGCACCACTGACTTTCACACCATTTATGTTCATAACGTCCTTGGTACGCCCCATCAGGCGAAGAGAGCCTTCCTCGTCTATGACACCCTGGTCACCGGTCCGGAACCATCCGTCTCGCGTAAACGCTTTAGCTGTTGCTTCGGAGTTACGGAAGTAGCCTTTGAAAACAACAGACCCTCGCACTTGCAGGTCACCTGGTTGATTTTCCTCTCTGATAGCGATCTCTCCATCGTGTTTTTCTGTAACCACGCGCATTTCGATGCCTCGCATACACCGGCCCAACGACGCGAAATCATGATGGTGGGCAATATCGTACGCTGGGCAGTGGAGATTGAATATGGCACCAGCGCAGGTTTCGGTCATACCAAACCCAGGAACAAGGACATCCTTAGGTGCACCGTAGCGACTTAGGAGCGTTGACACGGCTAAGCATGTTTTCATGTCGTTAGCCTCGCCGCCAGAGGCTAGAACCGTCAAATTGCTAAGATCGAATTTTGCCCCTTTGCTAGTTTCTTGGGCTTCCATGACATCAACCAGTTTGGCCAGAAAGAAATTTGGTGCGAAACTTGTTGCCACGCCATGCCGACTGAGCAGATCAAGGAAATAGCGAGGCGAAGCCACCACGGCGGCTGTATGCACGTGGACCTGGTCAACGCCGAGCCAGAGGGCCTGTAAGTGGATTTCGATCAAACTAGCGACATGGCTGAGGCCGATCCAGTTGAGAAATGGCCGCCCGCGCGGTAACGCCCGCACTGAAGACTTGCCGACCACAGCCGCCAATGCTTGTTCGTGGGTTATTGCTACGGCCTTCGGGCTAGCCGTGCTACCTGAGGTTAACATCAGCATGGCTGTATCATCGCTGGCATTGTCATCGCTGCTGTCTGATGTACACTGAGACGCCATCGGCTGAGCAAGGAGCGATTCGACCGAGTGTAACCGTAGGTTATGGTCACAGTCAAACAGAACAAGTGCCTCTGCTCTAGTAATGCATATTGGCGATTCTAGTAATGCAGACAAATCGCTAATGTGCTTCCTCCTTTGGTCGGTGGTGTTGCTGAATGGCGTTGACAGAACCGGTACACCCCCTGCCAACAGAACAGCCCAGAACCACAGGATGGCGTCCCAATGGCCATCCATATGAAGAAGAATCGGATGACCAGCATTGAATCCGCGGATATTACGGATGATTGTACTGCTTTGCAGAGCGCGGACGTACAGCTGCCTATAGGGAATCTCGATCGGCATCTTCATGTCTCCTTGAGGATAGATAATAAGGCGACCACTTGGATCTGGAGTTGCCCGGGCTCTCAAGACATCTTCAAGACGGCTACATTCCGGGGTAGAGGGTTGAGACCCTTCACCGTAGCTCTCCATCTTTTCTGGATTTTGTGTTCTTGAGAAGCCTTTCGAAGTGTTCAGTAAAGCTAGGCGGACATAAACGAGCATGAATACCAGGGCTTCAATTTGAAGCTAGTGATGACTATATATGCACTAATCTGGAGGTGTTTGGGTCCACTTCCTTCGGCGTATTATTGCATGCCGAGCTACACATACAGAGTTTCAAATCCTCAAGCCCGTGGTCGCAATGAAAGCTCCTAATGGAGGTTCAGAAGTGAAGCACCTCCTGCGGCGCAAAGTTCGGCCTTGCTGACTGCGCAGGTCTCCATCGATCTCATCGCGTAACCTCGGGCTGACGGGACCGCGACTGTCAAGGTTCCCATTCCTCTTTGTATAATGGATGCAGAATTATTGGGGGGCGGTCTATTAGGCCAGCCGAAACATCGGCGCCAAGTCACTCGGCTTAGGGCTACATGTATTTTCCGCTTTGGGGCTTTTCCTCCCTCCGCCCCGGTGTTTCCGTAACTATGAATGCCTATTCGTCGACATACGGATACCTTCGTGGACGAGAAGAGTTGAGTGTTACAGAAGTGTAGGCTCTGTCCCGGAAGGGTAGCTCTATGCGCCAATTACAAGCTATTTCGAAGAGCCTCGCGGGGCGGAACGTGAGGTATGTACTAGTGAATCAAAAGGCAAGAGATGGCCACCCGCCTACTCATGGGTCTAGCTTGACCGTTCCAGTCTCTTCTAGGCTTATACGTAGGGGCCTGATACCATATTTTCCTCCCTCCAACATCATCATTACTGTCCTGTGACCTTGATACGAAAGCCTAAGTGATTCTACTGGGGATATGACCTCTTTAAAGACCTCTACTCCGCGACTTGTCAGCCTCGCCAGCACCATCACCGGTGCTGTTAATAGGATCCAGGCCATTCTCTCAGCAAAGGGTATCCCATCGCCCTCCTTCGACGAAGACGCGAGCACTAGCCTTCCTACGGAGGTCCTAGACGCGCAAGATGCTATCCTTGACGCAACATCTGAGCTCCAAGACCTACTCCTTGAACCACCCGAACTACTAGCCAGATATGGCGCAGTAAGTACTTCTAACATAAGCGCCAGCAAGTTGTCACGATATGGCTAAAATGTTGCGCATTATGTAGCATAACAACATGGTCAGTTTACAAGCGATCAGCCGGTTCAGAATTGCGAGTTTAGTCCCAGAGGGCGGACAAATCTCCTTTAGTGAGATTGCCCGGCAGACAGGGTTGAGTAATTCGATGACCTGTCGTCTGCTACGACACGCCATGACAATGCGGGTTTTCTGCGAGCCGAAACCGGGTATGGTGGCGCACACCAAAGCATCTAAGGCCCTCAGGACCCCACATCTAAATTCCTGGCTGGCTTGTGGGAGCCATGAAATGTGGCCAGCCGCGGTCAAGGTGAGAGCAAGGACGAGAATGACTAGTATACGAGGCGCGACCTTTAAGCAGAGAAACCTGACAATAGCTAAACCAAGAAACTAACATCGAGCGATGCTAGATGATAGACGCTGCCATGAAATGGCCAGATTCCCAGGAACCGAACGAGACGGTAAGCGTACCTACCACATTACTAGTCTTATCGTGGAAGATGCCAGCAGAGCTAAGCAAAGAATCTGGCTAGGCCTTCGCTCTTGCCAATGACACAAGAAAATCCATTTATGACACGATTCGTGCCGACCCCGAACGCCTAATGCGTTTCGCGGGCGCGATGGAGACGTTCTCTCGCAGTCCACGATACGACACTGCCTACATTACCGAACACTACGATTGGGAATCCTTGGGATCGGCTTCTGTCGTCGACGTTGGAGGCGGCAAGGGCCACATCGCCATGGCCATCGCTCGGCGTTTCCCCAGACTCAGAATCACGGTACAGGACATTGCACAGGTAGTGGAGGGTGCCGAATCTGACCTAACTGCTGGGCTGAAGGGCCGTGTGAGCTTCATGCCACATGAACTATTCTCACCACAGATTATACAAGCCGACATCTATTACATCCGGTGGGTGCTGCATAACTGGCCTGATAGGCATACGATAGCGAGTATGTATACACGAAAAATTCTTTCTAAGGAAACAATAGGCCGTCAGCTCAATATCAATAGCCGGCTGAATGTGCAAAAGACTGATTTGTGGTACTAGTCCTTAGGGCTCAGATCCCGATGCTGAGAAAGGGGACAAGAGTTCTGATCCACGAGACATGCATGCCCGCACCTGGAGAAATTCCCTTGTGGCGTGAGCGAAGCCTGAGGTAAATAGTTCGCTCTTTGCACGTGCGAAGCCGCTGCTTAACCCTATCTTTCCCCCTTCCCCACCGCTGGGGTCAATATGTGACTAACAGAGATGTCTCTCAGGGCGGCAGATTTGAATATGGCTGCCATCTTCAACGCCCAAGAACGTACCGTGGAGGAATGGAAGGCATTGCTTACCGAGGCTGACTCGAGGTTTAAGCTTACCAAAGTCATTCAGCCGCGAGGCTCTGCTTTAGCTATATTAGAGGTCGTTTGGGAGGGTGAAGGCTAAATAATAGCTGGGCAAGCCCGCTGAAATTCGGCGATCTTAGTTTGTGTATACTCACGCAAGCAAGTTAAAGTTTTAACTATTAGCCAGTCCTTATCATTACATACCTATCACGGTGTCAAAGATTTCATCCAATATCATTCTTGCTGGTCAAATAGCACCCTTTGTACAGTACCTCTGGATGTCAAACAGCTTGGCCTCTTGTTCTGGGTCTGTATCTTTTGGTGATTGTTGATGAGCTGTCCTATTCCCAGTTTATCTGACACGAGTATACGTAACATATATATCCCTTACTAATGAGTGGGTCTCGTACGTATCCACATTTCTACTCCAGGGGTTCATGATAGCCTCAAGCAGCATTCGACACTGGAGCTTATTACATATGTCTTTATGTACCCATATTAAGGCAACCTGTCAGATAAGTAGCGCAATAAGTGCGCACTTATCAATTCAGTCTTTTGGTGCAGTGGCTACGCGACACAACCCCCCCACCAACGCCCCATCCTGTCAACGCGCCATCCATTTTTGAAGCCATCAACAACATAGACCTTTAGCACAATTTAAAATATCTTAACAACCATTTAATTAATTAATTTCGTATTAACAAGTACGTATAATAATATGATCGGAATTAATAGTGGTATCTTTTTTATCTTTGGAAAATTCGTTTTGTTATTAATTTTACAGAATAATAATAAAAAGACGTTTATAAAAGTTTAAAGTTTTCTTTTTATTTTTTTAATTGATATTACTTTTATAAAGTTCTTATGTAATTTAAATTATATTTTTTTTTAAATTTTCTAACTTTATTATATTAAAAATTGTAATTAATTAATTATTATACATTTCGATAACCGATTAATAATTTATTTTTTCGTTAAAAGCTTTTATATATTTACGAAACAAAGTTTATATAACATTTCCGAACATTAAATTCCTGTATTTTACAAACTTTTAGATTTAAATTAAGTATTAAAAGAATTTAAAGAATTTAAAGAATTTAAAGAATTTAAAGAATTTAAAGAATTTAAAGATTAAAATATTTATTTAAATAAGAAATCATATATAATAAAATGTAAATCGATTTTAAAATAGTTTTATCATTAAATATTGTCCTATTATTTATAAAATATAAATTTGTTATTTTTTAACTTTTAATGGGTATAACTAAAAAGCTTAGCTCTTTAACAAATGGTCGGAGGATATAGGAAAACATCTCCGACATAGACCTTGAATTACGTGACATAGATTCGGATGAATCTAATAGATCCAAAAGGATTTTCTAAATCTATAAAAATTTAATTGATTTATACGGTACAGATACGAATGCATTTAACAGATTTAAACGGGTCTAAATTAAAATATATAGTTTTATTATTTTTTATAAATTAAATTACATTAATTTATAATATAATTTAAATAATTTAAATTATTTACGTTTATTTATTAATATTATACCCAGTTAATATTTTATTACGGAAAATTTTATAATATTATTATTAATATAAATTGCATAATCAAGTTTATTAATAAATTACGTTTATAATCGTCATACGATATAAGTTTTTATTTAATAATATCGTTATATTTTAAATAATATTTAATATTATTATTAACGTGCTATATAAGTAAGCGTAATATATAAGTAAGCGTAATATATAAGTAAGCGTAATATATAAGTAAGCGTAATATATAAGTAAGCGTAATATATAAGTAAGCGTAATACTTTTTAATATTGTATAATAATAAATTTAAATAATTTAATATTATATTATATTAATTAAAATCAACCGGATTCTTTTTTGTTAAACGTATATATAACTTTTTATAAATATGCGTATTATGTTCGGGTTTGCCGTAAGGCGACCCCCCCACCAACGCTCCACCCCCTTAACGCGCCACCCTATATCCGCGTTATGCGTTAATTTATTTATTAATTTCTTTCTTTATAAAATGGGTTTTAATAATACTTTAGAAAATTTAAAAAATTATTTTCTTATTTATTAAAATTTGCGTTTTCGAACGATATGTAGTTTTTAGCTTAATTCCGTATGGCGTAAACGATTAACGTGGTAAAACTTAAGAGATTTTTATGTTTAGCTTTTAAAGGATACCAGGTTGACAGACGATATATAATATACCGTATCGAAGGCGTATCGACGAAAGAAAAGGTTAATAAGGTTTATTAAAAGTTATTACGAATTTAAAAGGAAGCTTTAATTTATTAAGTTATCGTATAAGGTTAGTTAGATTATACGTTACTTTATTTCCGATTTTATTTATACCTATAATGCCTTTTAATTAATAACGGTAACTTTAAACGTTTAAGGAAAGGTTGGGTAGCTTGATTTTTGCGTTATTATTTTGAAATACGGATCTTTAAAGGTATGACGATTGATTATAAGCGTTTAAATAACGTTTTTTTTGGTTTTTATTAACGTTTTATTTAAATGTTTCGTTTTGCCGGAAGTTAAGGTTATTAAATAGGGGAATCGATATAACGTAAACGAAATTGGAATGATAAAAGGTATAAAGAAGAACGTTTTCGTTTTTGGTAAAGTTTTTAAAAAGTTTATTTTTTTAAAGGATGTTTTTAAAAAAAATAGATTATTATAATTATATATGTTAATGTTGACGGGCGTTCGTTGTTATTATTTGGAATTTTTAACGTCGTTAACGTAAAATAATAATAATTTTTCGATTCGGATAATAATATATACGACAGCTGGTATTTTATTATTTTAAAAAACGGTTGGACGAATACCGAAATTAACTTAAAATGATTTTGCGAAGTTTTTATTTTTAATATTAAACCCGAAGATTTTAACGAATGGAAACTTTTAGTTATCGACGGTTATAATAGCTATATTATTAAAAACTTTATATAGATGTGCCTTTAATATAAGATTTATATATTTTTTTTTTGTTTACGTTTTTTTATATTTTTTAGCTTTTTGATATAAGTATATTTGTTATATTAAAGCGGAAATTCCGTTATTAATTCCGTAAACGTTATTATGGGCGGGCTTTTAAAGTTATAAATAAAACCAACTTTTTTTTAACGTTTTTAAAAGTGTAATATAAACTTATAATAACTTTAAAGTATATCATAAAGGGATAAAAAGTAATAGGTTTGCGTTTTATTAATAAATCGAAAATGTTAAATAATAAATACGTTAAAGAAAGGGGGAAAATAGTTAATATATTTATTTCGAAATCGATTTATATTCCGTTACGTTTTAATTTTTTTATTTAAACGGTTATTTTAAGTATTAAAATATTTAAATTATTTAAGAATTTAACTTAAATCGAAAAATTTTGGTACAAGTTAATTTAATTTTCGGAAATTTTATTATACGCTTTTTATTTTATAAGTTCGCGAAAGTTTTTAATTAAAAAACGAATAATCTTTCCGCCGTTAAGGTTTATAATAATTAATTAATTATAACCTTTAAAAAGGCGAAGTTTAAAAGGCGTAAAAAGGTACAGCCCGAATTAAATAAGGATTTCGTAAAAATGATATCGGTTAAAAAGGTAAAGGTAGGGCTTGCGGCCTTTATAAAGGGATCTTTTATTGTTACTCGGCGAAATCAGCAGAAAGCCGAGCCTTCCGAAAGCGAAGAAGATAGCGACGATGATCTTGATTGTATCATTATGCGTGGTTGTTAATATGAAGTTAATTGATTAAGTGGTTGTTGAGATATTCTTAATTGCGCTAAAGGGTTATGTTGTTGATGGCTTCAAAAATGGGTGGCGCGTTGAGGGGGTGGAGCGTTGGTAGGGGGGTCGCCTTAAACGTTATATTTCCGTTTTTTAGTTTTAACTTTTTCGTGACGACAAATTTTAGTCGTTATTGGTTGTATTTTTTTATTAAATTTTTTTTTCGGTTCGAAGAGTTTGGTCTTTTTTTAAAGACGTTTGTTTTTGGTTTTCCGACGTTTGTTTAAAATGTAGTTCGTTTTGCGTAATTAATGGATCTTTTTCCGAAGAAAAGCGGTTTTATATAATAATAATATATATTTTTTTGTTAAAAAGTTAACCGATTTAAATAATTTTGTTGGCGAGTTATTTTGATAAATTTTGAATTTTTTTATAAGTATTATTTTTGTTTTATTATTTTACGGATATTTTTAAGGGTTTTTTTAAAGGGTGAAATAGAACCGGCGGAGGCTAGCGGGGAAATGGTTAGCGTAGGTATAATTAGAGGAATTTCGAGTTCGGAAAGAACGTTATTAGAATTAAATAAAATAAGGTTAACTGTCGTAAATTTGAATTTAATATTATCGGATGTTATAGTAACTTTAAATGCGTTATAAAAGCCGGCGAGAAATCTTTTTTAATAATATAGGTATAATAGCGTCGTATTAAGTTTTCGGTATATAACGAATAAGCGCGTTTTAAAATAAAAAGATAAGATATATTAAAAGGTTAAAACCGATACGAAAAATGTGCGGATATATAAAACGTAACAATATTATAGTTAACGTAATATCTTTCGAATTTCATCGAATAATAATTTTTATGGCCGTTAAGGATAAAAAATATTTCGAATTTTTCGTATACGTTTAAATATATTTATTAAAATATAAGATTTATTTAAGATTTATTTTATTTATTATTTAGTTATTATTATTTAATATATTTTTTTAATTAATTATTAAGAATACGTTATTACGTATTAGGATCTAGTGCGTTAATATGCACCTGATTAGTTAACCCGTACAACGTGTCAGATATAGGGGACATTAGTTGTATATTGTATTGCTTGACTAATTACAGGTGCTTTAAAGCGCATACCGCACTTTAATATAGTCTAGTCACGTGATGTACATGGTCCGTTCAGGGGGAGCCTTTCCGTATATAAGCTGCTAACGCACCCCCTGCTAGCTAACACATCCCCTTAACGCCTTAACGTAATTACGGCGTTAACTTTCATACTTTATTATTTTTTAAAGCCGGAGTTATTTATTTTACCTCTTTTTTGGCAATTAAAATTTTTTAATTAACTAATCTTTTTTTTAAATTACTTTTAAGTTGCTTTTTTACCAATTAAAAGTTTCCATAATATTTATTAATTTTAATTATTTTTTAAAAAGTTTAAAAAGTTTGCGTAATAAGGTTTTTATTAATTTATTAACTAATATATTATCCGTAAACGTATAATTTATTTTGATTATATCTTTTTATACGGCTTTTCGAAACTAATAATTATATATATTTACGTACCGTAACTTTATTTATAAAAAGGTAATATCGGTATTAATAAACCTTATAATTTGGTAATTATTATATTATATATTTAAAAGTTTTATATCTAAATTAACTTTTAATTTTTTTATTAATCGAAAATTAAATAAGGTTTTTTTTATAACTTACGTAAAAGTTAATAATTTCGTTTCGGTTATAAAAGTAATTATTATATTTTATTTGTTCGCTTATTATTTTATCATTTTTTAAATAATTTTATAACGTAAATTTAAAAACCTTTTCGATCGATTATATTATCCGTAAAAAAGGTATTATTTTAGGTATTTAACGAATCTTTACCTTCGAATTATAAGGTTAACGTTTTGGTACCGATTAGGTAAAAAATAATTCGATTAATAACTTTATAATATACGTTATTAAGGTTTAAATTAAATCGGGTAAATTAGGATATCGTAAAGGCTATAATAAATCGTATATTAATTATTACGTATAAAATAAAAGTGATTTTTTTTAATATTCATTAACGGAATTTAAATAGGCCAGATTAAAATTCGGTAATAATTTAACGTTTTTTATTAACGTATTTGAAAAGTTATTTAAGCTTTTTTTAAAAATTAAATTAATTTATTTATTTATAAAATCAGATTAAAATAATCAGCATTTTTTTTAGGTTTATTTTTAATTATTTTGATATTAAGAAATTATTATAAGTTTTTATTGTTTATAAAAATATATCGTTTCCGTATTTATTAAAATAACTAATTAATAAAACCTTAATTTTTTTGCGGTAAATTATAACGATATCGTTTATATAAAAAAAAAGTATTTTTTAATAAATAAAATAATAAGGTTCGTAAAAAACGGGATTAAATTTTAATTTTTAAATATTTTAATAAAATCTTTTTATTATAACAAAAATAATTTCTTTAATTTATATAATATCTTTTTAATTAAAAAATTTTTTGTTGTATTATACGTATTTTAAAAATATCTTTATAAATATTTAATAAAGTAAATTTGCGTTAACGAAAACGTTTATAACATTATAGTACTTAAACTTTACATTAAACTTAACCGTAATAATAATTAAGGTTCGAAATAATTTGTTAATTAAAATAAATACGTATATATTATTATAAATATTTTTAAGTTATTAACTATTTTGTACGACGAAACGTATTTTATATTTTTATAATTAATTATATTTATTAAATTAATAAATATATATTTATATATACCTTAAAACTAAATTTTTTAACGGAAAATTAATTAACCTTTTTTAAAATTATATTTTTTTATAACTTTATAAATAAATTTTTCCGGCTTTATAAAATAATTTCCTTAATAGGTATATATTTAGCTTTTTATAGTTTTGCGGCGGTAACGGCAAATTATGCTTATATATCCCGCTTTACGACTTAAAAATTATATTATATTTTTCGTATCGAAAGTTTTCCGATTAAGGTAACGTATATTTCGAGTAATTAGTTTTTTTTAAATTTTTGCAATTTACCGGCCGGTTATTAAATAAATTTATAAAATACGTTAATCGTTTAACGTTAAATACGGCTTTTTAAACTTTATAATTATCCTTAATAATAGTTTTATAATACGGAATATACGGAAAGTTTACGTTTTTAACCCGTAAAATATTTGCGTTTTTTACCGTTATTTTAAGTTAAATAATATAATAAAAATTTAAGGTTAGTTTTCCAACATCCGCCGGCGTAATAATCGTAATAATTATTAATATAAACGTTAATAAAAATAATAATTTAAGTAACGAAAATAATTCAAATATAACAGTCGTATAAAGGTAATTAATTTTATGCAAATAAATTTATTTTTTATTACCTTATACGTTTTTTTAAATATTTATATTATTTTAAAATTATTCCTTTTATTTAACCGAAAATTAAATTATTTCGTTTAAGTCTTTATTTTCCTTTGAAATATATATATTTAAATAGTTATAAACTTAATTAAGTATTTTTACCTATTGGAATAACGTACGTAACTTATTTTTCGTAACATAAAAAAGATTATCATTTAAGTTTTTAATATTACTTAAAAAAATAACTTTTTCGTTAAATTATACGTTTTAAATAATAATAACCTTATTAATTAACGGGTTCCAGATTGCGTAAATATTCGTAAATCGGTAACTGACGAAAAAATTAATTTACGTTTTAGGATTTAAATTTTATAAATTTTTTTATAACGATAATTATTATCGTATAAGTTATATAATCGTATATTCGTAAATACACTTATTAAAACTTTTAATTAAATATTATAACGCCATTTTTATATATTAGGTAAATATAATAAATTTCGTATAGATTTTATTAAAAAAAACGTATTTAGGGATACGGTTATATAGGTACATTATTACTTTAAAAATGTATACGATTAAAAACGAAAATATTTTAATGTTATTTCGTATTATCATCGTTTTCTTTTTAATTATACTCTTTAAACGTTTTATATCCCCGTTTTAGACCTAGGTATATATTATTAAAGACTTAAATTTAATATTAAAAAAAAGCAATTAAAATATATTTTAAAGTTAATAATTTTTTAAAATTTCTTTATCGTATTTAAGTATTTATAAAAAAACCTTATCCTGGTTTTTTAAAATTTTTAAAAAGTATCGGAATATTATAATTAATATATCTTGCTTTCGATTTTTAAGGTAAATATTTTAAATAAAGTTTAAGTACTTATCGGTTATAAATATAACGTATTTATATTCTTTAAATTTCTTTTTCGAAATTTATAAAGTTAATAATAATTTATTATTTTAATTAAAACGTTCCTTTTTATAATTCGTAATATCTTTATTTTTTAGCTTTTATTTTATTATATACTTGGTATTCGACCGTTATAAAACTTTTTAAATAAACTTTTTTTATATAAAATTATAATTCAGTAATTATTTCGAGCTTTAAATATTTTAACTTTAAGTATTATATCGTACCGTTACCGATTTATAATAATTTCGTTATATAAAAGTTAACGTTTCGTTTATAAATAACTAAAGTTACATAAAGTATTATTACGTTAATATTTTCGGTAACGAATGAATTAAACTTATTTCGAATAAAATTATTATTTTTTCGGTTATCCTATTAATACTTTTCTTTCCGGAATTACCGGAAAGATATTAAATTATATACGAAATCCTTATAATAAGCTACGTCGTATAAACGTATCGCTTTCGGGCCCGTAAGGCTTTAAAACAATATATCTACTTTTCCGTATTCTTTAATCGAAATGAAACTTTTCTTTTACGTATATTCCGTTATTTTAAATCGTTATCTTATAATTTAAAAACCAATGAATTAAGTGAAAAATATATATCGTAAACTTTAAATTTAAAATAATCGAATTCCTTGAAAGGTAAAATGTAACGCTTATCGTATTACGTTAATTAAAAATTAAAAAACACGTTAAAATTCGTTTTACTTTTTTAAAAAATTAATTTACTTTTTAAATAATTAACTTATTTATAATTTTTAATAAACGGTTAATTTTTTCTTTCAAAAATTAATCGGTAACGATACGTTTTTAAACTAATATTACCATCGCTTAATTAAAACGGAAATTATTTAAAACTTTTTTAAGGAATATATAAAAGCATTAAGGTAATTTGTAATAAATACTTATTTAAACTTTATAACATATACCCTATATATCCAACTTTTAACACTTTCGCTTATTATTATTTCGACTTATTCGGAAACCTTTATAATTACCTCGTTTCGACCTTTTTTTAAAGGGCTTATTATGCATTTAATTATTAATATTTTTGTTAATATACTTAATTTTTTCCTAATTAGGATTATCTAAATGCGAAAAGTTTATAAAAACCCTTTAAAAAATTAAAAACGCCGCTTTGATATTTTTTCGCTAATTATTATAAATTTATTATATTTTAATAATTTAAAAAATTAACCTTAACTTTTAAATAATTAATCGTTTCATTTTTAATTTCGTTTTCTTTAAAAGCATATATAAATTCGATTACTTAAGTAAAATCGTTATTATTATTATATATAACTAATTTATTTAAATAACTGGCATAATCGTTTCGAAAATACTGTAACGTTAACTTTAAATTATAAATTTTTATTATTTTATAATTTATTTATTAAACTTTTTCGCAACGTTCGGGCCTTATTTTAATTACTTTTCGTATTTACGTTTAATATTTATAAATAATTAATTATCGTAAACCTTTCCGGCTTATTATAATTTAACGTATTACTTTTCAAAATTATTATTTAATTTTAAGCAAATTTATTTAATCGATAAAAAAACGTTATCCAGAATTTATATTATAAGTTCGTTATAATTTTTAAAAAAAGTCTTATATTTTTAATTATAATAAAAAGAAATTATAAAATTTTGATTATAACCTTATTTATTTTCGGTCGTTATTTCGAAAATATTTATCGGATAACCCGTTTAATCGACTTTTTTAACTTAAATAATTCTTTCGGAAAATAAATTAACTGCCTGCATTAATTAATAAATTTGTTTTTAAAAAAAAAAGATATATCGGGTGGCGTAGGTTTAACAGGTTATAAAAAGTTCTAATTAAGGTCGATATAATCCCATAAATTATATTCTTTAATATTGGCCTTAAATTTGTCTTTAAATTTATTTTAATCCTAAAAATTATTATAAAGAATTACGGCCGTTATAAATACGGTCGGCATTGTAGCTATTAAAGTAAATAAAAAATTATTACTAATATACAGCTTATATCGTTTTAGCAATAACTAATTAATAGATAATAATACGAATTAAGCGAATAAAATTCTTAATTATCAAATATAAAGGATATCAGTTATATATTGTATTGCTTGACTAATTGCAGGTGCTCTAAAGCGCACATCGCACTTTAATGTAGTCTAGTCACGTGATGTACATGGTCCGTTCAGGGGGTGTCAGCTAGCAGGGGGTGCGCTAGCACTCCATATACGGAAAGGCTCCCCCTGAACGGACTATGTACATTACGTGACTAGATTACATTAAAGTGCGGTGTACGTTCTAGAGTACCTGCAACTAGTCAAGCAATACAACATATAACTGATGTCCCCTATATCTGATAATTAAGAATCTTATTCGCTTAATTTGTATCATTATTTATTGATCAGCTGTTGCTAAAACGACATAAGCTGTACATTAGTAGGAATTATCTATATACTTTAATAGCCATAATACCGACCGTACCGATAACGTCCTTAATTATTTATAATAATCCTTAAAATTAAAATAAATTCAAAAACGAATTTAAGGCCAGAACTAAGGGATATAATTTATAAAATTATATCGACCTTAATTAAACCTTTTATAATTTATTAAACCTACGTTACCCGATATATCTTCCTATTTAAAAAGACGAATTCGCTAGTCGACATAGGCAACTAATTTATCCTTTAAAGGAATTATCCAAATCGAAGAAATTGATTAAACGGGTTATCCGATAAATATCTTTGAAGTAACGAGCGAAAGCAAAAAAGCTTATAACTAAAACTTTACGACCTTTTTTTATTATAATCAAAAATATAAAACTTTCCGAAAAAAGTGTAGCAAGCTTATAATATAAGTCCTAGATAATATTTCCTTATCGATTAAATAAACCTACTTAAAATTAAATAACGATTTTAAAAAATAATACGCCAAATTGTAATAAGCTGGAAAGGTTTACGATAATCGATTATTTATAAATATCAAACGCAAATACAAAAAACAATTAAAATAAGCTTTAAAGGTTGCAAAAAAGTTTAATAAATATATAATAAAATAACAAAAGATTATAACTTAAAACCAGCATTATAATATTCCCGAAACGATTATATTAATTATTTAAATAAATTAATTATATACAATAATAACGCCAATTTTACTTAATTAATCGAATTTATATATATTCCTAAAAAAAGATTGTTCAAAAACGGAATAATTAATTATTTAAAGATTAAAGCTAAGTTTTTAAACTATTAAAATATAATAAACCCATAATAATTAACGAAAAATATTAATGCAATATTTTTAACTTTTTAAAACTTTTTTATAAACCTTTCGAATTAAAATAATCTTAATTAAAAAAAACTAAAAATATTAATAAGCACATTAATAATTAACCGCGTAATAAACTCTTTAAAAAAAGGTCGAAACGAAATAATCGTAAAGATTTCCAAACAAATCGAAAAAATAATAAACGAAAACGTTAAAAATTAACTACATAAGGCATACGTTATAAAATTTGCCTAAATATTTATTATAAATTACCTTAATACTTTTATACATTCCTTAAAAAAGCTCCAGAAAACTTCCACTTTAATTAAACGATAATAACATTAATCCAAAAATATATTACTGCCGATTAACCTTTAAAAAGAAAATCGACCGTTTATTAAAAACTATAAATAAACTAATTATCTAAAAAATAAATTAACTTTTAAAAGAAATAAAACAAATCCTAACGTACTTTTAAATTTCTAATTAATAAAATATAATAAACGTTACGTTTTCCCCTTGAAGAAATTCGACTATTTTAAATTTAAGATTTACGATATATATCTTTAACTTAATTAATAAGTTCCTAAATTATAAAATAACGATTTAAAATAACGAAATATACGTAAGGAAAAATTTCGTTCTAATTAAAAAATACGGAAAAATGAATATATTGTTTTAAAGCCTTACGGGCCCGAAAGCGTTACGTTTATAGAACGTGGCCTATTGCGAAAAATTTGCATACAATTTAATATCTTTCCGATAATTTCGGAAAAAGGGGTATTAATAAAATAACCAAAAAAATAACAATTTTATTCCAAATAAGTTTAATTAAATGGTTACTATATTAACAGATAAATTTAATTAATTCGTTATCGAAAACCTTAACGTAATAATACCTTGTAAAGCCCTAATTACCTATAAATAAAACGTTAACTTTTATATAGCAAGATTATTACGAACCGATAACGGTACGATATAGCACTTAAGGCTAAAACATTCAGGGCCCGAAATAATCACCTAACTACAGTCCTATATAAAAGAAGTCCGCTTAAAAGGTCCCATAACGGTCGAATACCATGCATATAACAAAGCGAAGGCCAAAAGATAAATACGTCGCAAGTTACGGAAAAAAGCGCCCCGATTAGGACAATAAATTACCAGCGACTTTATAAATTTCGAAAAAAACCTTAAAAAATATAAATACGTTATATTTATAACCGATAAATATTTAGGTTTTATCTGGAATATTTACCTTAAAAATCGAAAGCAAGATATATTAATTATAACATTCCGATATTTTTTAAAGGTTTTAAAGAACTAGGATAAGATTTTTCAATAATTACTTAAATACGATAACGAAATTTTAAAAAATTATTAGCTTTAAAATATATTTTAATCGCCTCCTTTTAGTATTAAACTTAAGCCCTTAATATTATATACCCAGGCCTAGAACGGGGATATAAAACGTTTAAAAGATATATACAAGAAAAAAGCGATTATAATGCGAAATAGCATTAAGTTATTTTTGTTTTTAATCGTATATATCCTGAGAATAGTAATATACCTATATAACCGTATCCCTAAATACGCTTTTTTTAGTAAAGTTTATACAAGGTTTATTATATTTATTTAAAGTATAAAAACGGCGTTATAGTATTTAATCGAAAGTTTTAATAAGTTTATTTATAAATATATAGTTATATAGTTTACGCGATTATAATTACCGCTAGAAAAAAAGAATAAAGATTATAAAAATTAAATCTTAAAGCGTAAATTAATTTTTTCGTCGGTTAGCAATTTACGAATATTTACGAAATTTAAAACCCATTAATTAATAAAATTATTATTATTTAAAACGTATAGTTTAATAAAAAGATTACCTTTTTAGGTAATATTAAAAATTTAAAAAGTAACTTTTTTTACGTTACGGAAAATAAATTACGTACGTTATTTCGATAAATAAAATTACTTAATTAAGCTTATAACTATTTAAATATATATATTTAAAAAAAATTAAGATTTAAATATAATAATCTAGTTTCCGGTTAAATAAAATTTTTTTTAGAATAATATAAATATTTAAAAAACGTAGGAAATAAAAAAAATAAATTTGCTTATATAAAATTAATTATCCTTATATAATCGTTATATTCGAATTATTTTTATCTTTTAAACCGTTACCTTTATTAACGTTTATATTAATAATTATTATAATTATTATGCCGGCGAAAATTAAAAAGGTAACTTTAAGCTTTTATTATATTATTTAACCCAGAATAATAATAAAAGATAGAAATATTTTATAAGTCGAAAACGTAAGTTTTTCATATATTCCGTATTATAAAAATATTATTAAAAACGATTATAAAGTTTAAAAAGTTATATTTAATATTAAACGATTAATTTATTTTATAAATTTATTTAATAACCGACCGGTAAACAGCGGAAATTTAAAAAAAGTAATTATTTAAAATACGTATTACTTGAATCGAAAAAGTTTTAATACGAAAAAATATAATATAATCCCTAGGTTGCAAAACCGGGTATATAGGCGTAACCTGCCGTTACCGCTACGAGACCATAAAAAGCTAAATATATATCCGTTAAGGGAATTATTTTATAAAGCCGAAAAGATTTATTTATAAAATTATAAAAAAATATAATTTTAAATAACGGTTCATTAATTTTCCGCAAAAAAAAAATTTAAGTTTTAAAATATATATAGGTATATATTTATAAATCTAATAAATATAATTAATTATAAAAATATAAAATAGGTTTCGTTATACAAAGTAATTAATAATTTAAAAACGATTATAATAATATATACGTATTTATTTTAATTAAAAATCATTTTAAACCTTAATCGTTATTACGGCTAAATTTGATTTAAAGTTTAAATAATATAACGTTATAAATATTTTCGTTAATACGAATTTATTTTATCAAATATTTATAAAAATATTTTTAAGATATATAACGTCCCATATAAACTTACGAGCCAAACAAGCTCGCGAACCGTTTTTTAGCACCTCGTAACAACAAATTCAAATAACTTAATAATAATATATCGCATTAACTTAAATTAATCGGATTCTTTTTCGCTAAACGTATTTATAACTTTTATATAAATACGCGTATTATATCCAAGCTTCCCGCAAACGCTATATTTCCGTTCCTTAATTTTAACCCTTTTACGATAACTTTTTTTAACTATTATTAGCTGCATTTTTTTACCATCTTTTTCTTTTTAAATTAAAAAATCTTATTTTTTTTATATAATAAATATTCTTCCTTTTTGAAAACGTTTATTTTTAGTTTTACGACGTTTACTTAAGATATAATTCGTTTCGCGTAATTAAGTAATTTCTTCCCGAAAAAAAACATTTTCGTATAAAAGTAATAAGTTACTTTTAGTTAAAAAATTAACCGATTTAACCATTTTTTGTTTTAACGAATTACCCTGTTAGTTTTCAATTCTTTTTTGCAAATAACGTTTTTATTTCGTTATTTCCTTAATATTTTTAAGGGTTTTTGCGGGTAAGAAACGAATAAAACCGGCAAAAGTTAACGGGAAAACAACTAACGTAAGCATAATTAAAGGAACCTTTAATTCGGAAAAAACGGTATTAAGATCGAATAAAACAAAACCAACTTTTACAAATCCAGATTTAATATTATCGGACGTTATGGTAATTTAAAACGCGTCGTAAAAGCCGGCAAGAAAATCTTTTTTGGTAATGTAAATATAATAACGTCGTATTAAGTTTTCGATATACCGCGAATAAATAGGTTTTAAAATAAAAAAAATAAAATATATTAAATAATTAAAACTAATACGAAAAATACGCGGGTATACAAAGCGTAATAATATTATTATTGGCGCAATATTCTTTAAATTTTATCGAATAATAACTTTCGTAGCCGTCGAAAATAAAAAAACGTTTTAAACCTTTTGTACGCGTCCAAATATGCTTATTAAAATGCTGGATTTATTCGAAATTTAATTTATTTATTATCCAGCCATTATTATTTAATATAATCTTTTAATCGGTTACTAATAATAAATTATTACGGTAATAAGATTCAAAATAATTTTTCTCCGCCATAATAACAAATAACGGTATAACCTAACCTTAAAAATTAATAATTTAAATAATTATAATTTATTTTTTATTCCTTTATTACGTTTATTTAAATTTTTTACATTTTTCGGTATTAATAATTATTATACCCGTTATTATAAAAAGTTTTATTAAAAATTTAATTTCGTTAAAATTATAAATATTCTTTTTTACGATATTATATTTTGCAATTATAACCCGAACAAATTCAAACTATTTGCAAAACGTTTCTGGATTTTCGCATAAAACCCGTTAATAATCGATCTTCCGATTTAAACGTATTTAGAATTTTTTTTGCCGTTTAATAAAATTTAACGCCTAATTAATTCTAACGCATTTTATAACGCGCTGGGCCAGCAGTATATTAGCCATATCTTTAACGTGCTAAAGTCGGACAGAAAACGTTCGCGCATTTAAATTAAAAACTTTTTCGATAATGAATTTCTTTTCGATCGGCGTCAATTTTCGCAATTAGGAAATAATATCGGCTCGGGCGTATCGACCGTAATATCGGGCTTTTAAAGTAAATTCGGGGATATTATATATAAAATGTAACTTTTTAAAACTTAATTTCAGGTTTTATCTTTTAATCTGGATGGCTAAGTTTATCCTAGATCTTTTTATAAAACGCTTTATATTATTAGTATTAAGAAATTAATAATTAAAATTAAGGAGTTAAAATATTAACAAAAACGGCTTGCAAACTTGTTCGGCTTACGAGCTTTATATAGGACGTTATAATATAACAAAATATTTTTAATTAAAAAGGTAATATATAAATTAAAGAAATTATTTTTGTTATAATAAAAAAACTTTATTAAAATGTTTAAAAAATTAGGATTTAATTCCCTTTTTTACGAACTTTATTATTTTATTTATTAAAAAATATTTTTTTTTATAAACGATATCGTTATAATTTACCGTAAAAGAATTAAAGCTTTATCGATTAATTAATTTAATAAATATGGGAACGATATACGTTTATAAAAAGTAGAAACTTATATTAATTCTTCGGCATTAAAATAATTAAAAACAAATTTAAAACAATTAGTTATTTTAATCCGATTTTATAAATAAATAAATTAATTTAATTTTTAAACGAAATTTAAATAACTTCCTAAATATGTTAATAATAAACCTCGAATTACTGCCAAATTTTAATTTAATTTATTTAAGCTTTATTAATAAATATTAAAAAAAAATCGATTTTATTTTATTCGTAATAATTAATATATAATTTCATATAACCTTTATAATATTCCGATTTATCCGATTTAACTTAAATCTTAATAACGTATATTATAAGGTTATTAATTAAATTATTTTATATTTGATCGGTACCAAAACGTTAACGTTATAATTCGGGAATAAAAATTCTTTAAATATTTAAAATAACGCTTTTTTTACGAATAATAAGATCGATTAAAAAAGTTCTTAAATTTACGTTATAAAGTTATTTAAAAAAATAATAAAATAATAAACGAATAAATAAAACATAATAATAATTTTTATACTCGAAATAAAACTATTATTTTTTACGTAAATTATAAAAAAAGCTTTATTTAATTTTCGATTAATTAAAAAATTAAAAATCAACCTAAATATAAAATTTTTAAATATATAATACGATAATTAATAAAATATACAACTTATTAACGCCGACGTTACCTTTTTATAAATAAAATTATAATACGTAAATATATATAATTATTTATTTTAAAAAATCGTATAAAAAGATATAATTAAATTAAATTATACGTTTATAGATAATATATTAATTAATAAATTAATAAAAACTTTATTACGTAAATTTTTTAAACGTTTTAAAAAGTAATTAAAGTTAATAAATATTATGGAAGCTTTTAATCGGTAAAGGAATAATTTAAAAATAATTTAAAAAAAATTAGTTAATTAAAAGGATTTATTCGCCGGAAGAAAAATAAAATGGATAATTACGGCTTTAAAAAATGATAAAATATAAAAGTTAACGCCGTAACTACGTCAAGGCGTTAAGGGGATATGTCAGCTAGCAGAGGGTGCGTTAATACCCCATATACAGAAAGGCTCCCCCTAAACGGACCATGTACATCACGTGACTAGACTACATTAAAGTGCGATGTGCGCTCTAGAGCACCTGCAACTAGTCAAGCAATACAACATACAACTGATGTCCCCTATATCTGACAGGGGGAGCCTTTCCGTATATGGCGTGCTAGCGCACCCCCTGCTAGGTGACACAACGCTTACCTTACCGCGTCTGCACTAGACCCATATACTGAATTGGGACAGGGCTCATCAAAGTTGTTGAACGCAGAATCCCTTGGTCGGTGCTTGGGAGGAGAAGAAATGTCGGACGTTACTACTTCGCTATGGAATGCCTTGGTCTGAAAGACTAGATACAGAAGTTGTCGGGTCAGAAATATATAGACGTCGCCGACCTACTGGCCATAGCCGAGTTGATTGCCGAGATGCCCAGCGGCGAAGCAAATGGAAGCAGCTAGAAGCTATAGTGACGTAGCATGCAGTAGCATGCAGTAACAGCTGCACACATTCCTCCTCCCCACTCCACTTCAATACCCCACCTGTATCTAATATTTCTGCATGTAACATAGATTATTCTAATCATTTCCAGATATCGTTAATAATATATATATCGTTATACTAATAATCAATAAAATATTACGTATTTTTATATGGTAACATTTTTTAATTTTTAAAACGAAAATTAAAAAAAAAGAAATATTTTTTATTATTCGTAATATATTATTACGAAATTATAATTAACGCGTTATAAAATTAATTAACATGCTTAAAGTTATTATAGTTGGTAAAGTTATTAAAATAAATCCGTTCGGCTAAATATATTATAGAAATAAAACCTTATTACGATGAAATAAGGCTCTTACGTAACGAAATCGCCCAGTAAAAAGATATCTATATATTACCACCGTATAATTTCTTTAACGAATTAAAAAAGTTAATTTTAAAATAAATCGTTTACATAAAACCTTTAAGATGCTTGATACGAAAGTTGCTATTAAATAAAGTAACGTAAGCTAGCTGAGCAAAACCGATAAGCAATAAAAAAATTCTACAAAGTTAATAATACAAACGAATTCTATAAATAAAAATTTGAACGGTTCGAGAAATTATTAACTAATAAACTTTATTTAAGGAATAATAACCCGTTATTAAAAACGGGACCGTCGAAGCTATTAAAACCAGCAAATATATTATTACCATCTGGATTATCGCATAAATTTTTCTAAATTATTATTATAAATCCAAAATACGGTTATATACCTTTAGCCGCAGACGTATTAAAGTTCTCTTTTCCAAAAAAGTCCTTTTTACTTAAAAAGAAAAAAAAAAAAAAGGAAACGAAATTAATTTTCTTTTTAACTAATCTTATAAATAATTGGCGCAGCTTGGCCGATAACGGCTTACGTATAAAAGCCTTGTCGACAATATCATCCTATGTGCCTTTTTTTTCGTCCTTATTTTCAAGCAGCGATAGCAATAATGGCGGCGGCGATGGCGGCGGAGGAAATAAAAAAAGCAACGACAGTTTTTTTTATCATCAAACTCCTTATCGTTATCCGATTTTGATTCCGATTCGGATTTAGACTTAAACTCCGAAAGTAACTGGAATAATTTAAATAATAATAACAGGAAAAAAGGTCGTAAAAATTGCGATAAAGGTCGTAACAAAAAGAATAAAAAGAAGCGTAAAAAAAAGATTAAAAAAAGAAAAAAACGTTTTAACTTTATCTTTAATAAAAAAAATTATTTAAAGGGGTTCGAAAATTGAAAGCTTTTAAAAAACGCTTTAAACGTTACATTCAAAAAATATATTATTAAAAAAAATATAAAGCTTTTTACTCTTAATAAACTTCGCCTAACGAAAATATTTATTAAACCGATTTTTTAAATATCTTTAAAACTTATTACCGGAATTAAAAAAATACGTTAACGCTTACTTTAGAAAAAATTAAGCTAATTACGTTATAACGGTAAAAATTTAATTGTTTTTATTACGAAATTTTAGAAAATAATCCGTAATATTAAAAAATGCGGCATACAGTTAAGCAAGAATTAATAAGTTACGAAATTTTTAACCGTTATTAAAAATAAGATAAGTAATTAATATTGTATAATTAGTTTCGTATTTTGAAAAACGGATTATATTCTTTATTGCTTTATTAATAACTTTAATAACAAATTTTAATATTACGTTAAAAATATTAAAAGCTAAAAAGGTGACGATAAGTTTAAAAGCTAAAATTATAATACGAAAAGCCGAAATAATAATAGTAACAGTAGTAAAAGAAAAGATAATAACGATAAATGTTTATAAAACGTTAAAAGCGAACATTTTTATTAAAACTGTAAAAATATAGCTATTTGTTAAAAAATTGCTGAAAGTTTAAAAAAGATAGTTAATAAAATGACTAACGTAATAACGGACGTAACGGTAATAACGGAAGGTTTAATAACGATAATAATGATAATACGAATAATTAATAAAGTTAATTAAATGCGTATTATATTTTAAACGGATTTAAAAATTTATATAATTAGTTTTCGCAAAGATATTAAATTTGTTATATTATAAAGTTTAATTAAGTTAAGATAGTTAATATTATAAAGTTATTTAACTAAACGATAATGTAGTAAAACGTTTCGTTAAAGAGCGTATTTATTTTAAAAGCCGTTATTACTTTAAAAGGTGGTTCCGGTTTTAATATTAATTTTGTTATACGGAGAAACGGTATTAAAGAAAAGTTTATGAAAAGAAAGTCTGCTAATAGAAACGAAATGAAATATATTTAAAAAAGGGTTCGAATTATAATTTTTTAATCGTATAACGCATAAAAAAAACCGAAATAAAATTTTATAAAACTCGATAATTAACGTATTTATTATAAATAAAGCCAGGAGTTATTTTCCGAAGTAACTATAAATATTTAAGTTAAAAAGACTTATAATTATTACTTGAAAAAACTTATTTAAGTTAAAATAATCGGTATAATTAATTAAAACTTAAAAAGGTTTAAAGGTAAATATAACTTTATAATCTACGATATATATTATATATACCGTCGTTCCTGATATCTATATTTTCCGGCAAAATCTTTTATAAACATGGAAAATATTTTAATAGAAATTACCTAATTAACAATAACGGAACGAAATTAATAACGATTAATAAACCGAAACGAAACTTTTTTTTTGATATACAGTAATAAAGGGCTTTCCGTAAAAAGCCTAATTAACGAATATTAATGAAAATACGCGTTAAATAAAGCTTAAAATAAAATAAACGATATATTAGAAATATTCTAAGCCTTTATAATTAATAAAAAAATTATAATAACAAAAATTATTATATAAAAGTTTACTTTTTAATATTAACATTTTTATTACCTTAATAATAAACGACTAAATTTGATTATTAAAATAATCATAAAAATTAATTGAAAAAGAATTAAACGTCGAACCGTTCCTTTATAAGGTTTATAATAAAACTAAAATAATTAAAATATTTTCAAAAAACTTTTAAAAACGAGAAATATATATTAAGAAATTATTTTGGTAAAACGTAAGATAAATTAAATCTGTTGTTATCAAAGGTAACGTTTTTTATAACCTTATTATAAATAATATTAACCGTTACCATATTTTCAACTATATAAAATTAAGGATAAAATATAATGACATTTTTATTATTATATAACGAACGTAAAAATTAGGTTAATTCTAAATATTAAAATTATTAACATTTTTCGTATTAATAAAGGTAAAGAATATAAAATAAGTTTATTTAAAACTTATTATAATACCGAAAAAGTTAAATTAATTAATTTAAACCTTTTACAGTTAATACTAAATAATATTTAAAAAAAATATTCGTATCGTTTAAAATAATGTTTACGTTATAATCGTTTAAATACGTATTTTGATTACTTTTTAAAATTACGTTATCAAGGTAACGATTTATATATTTAATTATACAAAGTAATTTACGATCGAAAATATTACGTTATAAAAATATTATAATCGAATGTTAAAAATTAAAAATAAAATAAATAAACCGGATAACGTATATTTACAAATTATCGGTAATCGTTATAGAGCTTTAATTAACGAAAATTACCGGATTAAAGCTGAGAAATTGGAAGTATATACCGTTAAAAACCTTTTTTAGGGTATAAGAGTAAATATAATTATAAGGTTTAGCTGTTAAAAGGTAGTCGCTTTTTTATTATGTCGTATATACGAATTTATAAAAAGATAAATATATTAAAAAAAATGGATTATGCGATTTAAGGGTTATTATAAAACTTTTACTTTTTAATATATTTAACGCAAATTACGTTATCGACCTTAAAGAAAATGTAAACGTTTATAACCGTAACGATAATATTATAATAAACGATTAAATGGATAATAAAACGAAGATTATTAAACGAAAATAAGGTAAACCGAAAAAAGATTAAATTAAAATCATACGAATACGAAATTTTTAACGAAAACTTTAAGATTATAAAAGTCTTAATTTAAAAAGGCGTTAATTATTACTTAAACGTTTATAATTTTAATTTTATTAATAAATTAGAAAACAATTTTTATAAAGTTTTAAATAATTATATTACTATTTAATAAGCGTACGAATAAATATATGTATAAAACGTATATAATAATAAGTTAACGTTATTTAACGTCGATAATAATAAGCTTAATTTTAAGGAAGTTATAAAGAGTTGTAAATAAAATATATACTTTAAAGTTATTAATAAAAAGATTAAAAAAGATTTACAGTAAAATATTTTCGCTTTTAAATTAACGATCGAAATTATTAAAGGTTATTTAATAAATGTTAAATAGGTTTTAAAGAAGAAAGGATTTTATGGGCGAATTAAAAGAATATAAAGTTTATATTTACGTATAAGGTTTTATTTAACGTAAAGGTATAAATTATAACAAAATAGCTATAAATATTATATGCGTAAAATATTAACGTATTTTTATAGCGTTAGTAATAGTTATAAAACAGTATATATAATAAATCGATTTTATCGTAACGTATTTTAATGGTAATCTGGAAAAGAATATTTATATAAAATATTTGTTTATATTATAAAAATATTTCGATACATATTTTAATAAAAGATAACGTTTTAATTTTATACCAAAAAAATTATTATTAAGAATTTTTTTATAAGCTAAAGTAAGCCGGTATCGTATAGTAAAAAAGAATTCGAACGATATTTATAAAGTATAATTTCCGGCGGTTAATATTTAATAATGTAATATATATTAATACGAAAACTCGAAATATAATTACTGTATAAATTAATAATCTTTAATTTTTTAGCTTTAATAAGAAACGTTTATTGTATATAATAAACGTTATCGTAAGCAACGTTTTTATAAACGATTTTGGAATAATAGATTAATATTTCGAAATACGTATCGTTCGATCGTTCGAAACGGTTAACGTTCGTTTTAATTAAGAATAATATATCGATAAAACGTTAACAAGTTTAGAAATGGATAATATACAGGCGGAACCGATTTTCTTTGTTAAAAAGTACTTAAATTACGGATTTTGTTATTAAGGTACGGTTAATAAGTAAAGTATTTTCAATTATGTACAGTTTATTAACAAATTTAATTTTTTTAACTGCATAATATAACTCGATATCACGTTTATTACGTTTATTTAAATACGTTTTATAAGTAATCTGTCGCCAGAATATTAAAAATATATTCAAGGTTTTTTAAAATATTTAAAAGGTATTTTAAAATTATTTATCCGATACCGGAAATTAAACGAAATATATTTTTAATACGTATATAATAAGTTAGAGTTATTTATAACGGTTAATACGAATTTTGCGAATATTTTTAATATAATTAAGTTAATTATTAATGACGTTTTATTTATAATAAGGATTTCGGTAACGTAAACATTAAACGATAATAAGTTATTACGAAATATATTTCGAATGCTAATATATAATATTAAATATAATAATTATTAAGATAATTAATATACGTGTTTTTTTTAAAAAAGTTTAAATTTATGTTGAAAAGTTTTATTATCATTTTTAAAAACAATAATAATATTAAAAAATAAGTTAAAAAAATATTATGTTACGGAAAAAACGTTATATATACGTTAAATATTATTATATACGCTAAAAGGTTTAAAAGGGTTGAAAAAAAATATATTTATTAAATGTATATTAAACTTAATTAATGCATTTATTAAGCCTTTTAATAAAATAGTTTATAAAAAGTTCATTATTAATTTAGATTTTGAAAATATTTAGAAGTATTTATAAAAAGATAATTTTAATTAATAAAAAAAATGATTTTACTAAATTTTATTTATACTGAAAAAAGGGCGTTCTTTTATTAAAATTTATTTTTCGTTCGAAAATAATAACCGGGAAATTTTTTTTCTAATTATCCGAAAATATCCGTTTATTTATTAGCTTTAAAGTTTTAACTTTTTGTAAATTTATTTATATATTTTATTTTTTCGACATTTATAAATTAAATTAAGATCTAATAATCCGGTAATAATTAATTACGATATATAATTTACAGCTAATAAGCGTGCCCGAATTTACCGGATTAAAATCTTTACTTTTTAGCTCTCCGAAAATAAAGAAACTTAAAAAGTAATAATTTTAATTATTTATTAATTTGTTAATGAAAAATAAGCTATGTATTTATAATTAAAAAACCTTTAAGATAACAGGCTAACGCGATATAACTGTTTCCATCTATTAATAGCTAGGTAGCCCCGAAACGTTTCGGGAAAAGTGGGCCCCGCTGGCCGACACGGCTGTAAAGGTACGGTAAAGTAACAAGGCCGGCTAATTGGTACAACAATTAAAATGTTAACCTTATTAATATAAAAAGCAAAAGTTTAATTTTAAATTATATAATAATATTATTTTTTTTCGAGTTTTTTGCAGTTCTTTATATAAAAGTTAAGGTTCGATTTTTAAATATGTTAAATAGTTAATTTTCCGAAAGTTTTGCAGTATATATATAACGCAAAAGGGCGTATTAGAATCTGGTACGTTGGTATATACCTGATTGGTTGGCCCGTATAACGTTAACCTTAACGCGTCTGCATTAAACCTATATACCTTACCTGTATTTAATATTTCTGTACATAACATAAATTATCCTGATCTTTTCTAGATATCGTTAGTAATATACATATCGTTATACAAATAACATTTACTGAAGTGCTGCGTATCGCTATATTACGGTACTAAAATTTTAAATAGTTTTTTTTATAAAGATAAGTAATGATATAATTTAATTTTAAAAAATTAATAATTTAAGTCATTATAATTTATTTTTTATTTTTCTATTACGTTTATTTATAAGTTTTACCTTTCTGTGTAATAATAATTATTATGTTCCTTATTATAAAAAGTTTTATTAAAAATTTAATTTCGTTAAAATTATAAATATCTTTTTTTTATAATACTATATTTTACGATTATAATTTAAATAATTTTAAGTTTTTAGCGAAATATTTTTAAATCTTTAAATAAAATCCGCTAATAATTAATTTTCCGATATAAATATATTTAAAGTTTTTCTTGCCGTTTAATAAAATTTAATATTTAGTTAATTTTAATACGTTTCTTAATACGTCAGGCAAGTAATATATTGGTTATATTTTTAATATATTAAAGCTGGATAAAAAACGTTCATGTAATTAGGATAAGGATTCAATTAATAATAAAAGATTTTTCGTTTAGCGATAATTTTTACAAATTAAGGGTATTATTAATTTAGGGATATTTACCGGTAAAACGGTATATTAAGATAAAATATAAAATTTTGTAAATACAATCAAGTTTTATATAATTAAATTTCGGGTTTTAGTTTTTAGTCTAAATAATTAAATTCATTTTTATATTCTTTATAAACCGTTTTATAATATAGCTGTTAAAAATAAACGATTAAAAATAAATAGTTAAAATGATTTAAAATTTATTACGTTTGTTTATATATCGCGGTCGTTTATGTAGCACGTTATATTGATTAATATATAACCCAGCCGAACCAGCTAGCGAGTATAACGTTTATTAAGGTTGAAGCTTACCGGCAACTACGTATCAGTCGGCTTTAGATTAAGGCTTTATAGGATTAAGGTATTAATTTATCTTAACCGTTAAAGCTACTAATCAGTTATCGTGTTCGGGAATATTAAATATAATATATACTTTTTATAACTATATAAATTTTCCGACATAACATAATTTTTCTTATAATATATAAAGTAAAATATAGCTTTTAAAATTAAATTGTTTTAAAAGATTAACGATTAATAGCGATTCTTTTTTAAAAAAATAATTAAAACGTTTATAAAATGTTATAATTTCACTAAATATAATAAACAAAAATTTCAAAATAAAGAAATTTAGAAAGGAACTTATTAAAAGATTAAAATTATTTAATAATTTAAAATTTAAAAAAATAAAATGGTATTACGAACTAATACTTTAATATTTATAAAAAAGTTAAAGCTAAATTAAAGATCGTTTAAAATCTACATGATTGCGTAATATAAATTTGAAAACATTTTGGTATTTGAAACTTATATTAAAACCATTTAAATAAACTTTAAACTTTTTACGAATTTAATTTAGACTATTTATTATTTGTACAGTTTAAATAATTATCATTATGCAAGGTCAAATGGGTTCAAGCCTTATTTTCCAGGCTGAGCCAAATATACAGAAAGTTATTACACGCTGTAATTTGTACGATAAATACTATACCTAGTATCTTCGACCATGAGAACTGATTAATGGTTTTCGCGGCTAGGATAGATTGATACTGTTAGATACAGCATAACCTTGAATTGTGTATATTGGTTGTTGTATTAATTATGGAGTTCTTTGACCGCGACGGTTAGGGCTTATATTAATGGATATAGCTGGTATAATCTCTATCCTAAGCTATAGGTAACCTCCGTAATGTCCCCTTAAGCTTAAAACCTTTAATATTTTATATATCTCTTTAAACTATTTTTTTCGAAATTAGCTAACTTATTATAAAGTTTTTATGTATTAGGATTTATCCGGTTAATTTTCTTTTCTAGTATTAATTCTTTAGTTTAATAAAAATTTTGATTATAATTTCTGTAATTTTCTAATTTTAATTTTTTTTATTCATTAATAAAATTTATTTTTTAAAATTTTTAAAGCCTTTTACTGGTAAAACTTTAATCAACTTATTTGTTAAGATATTATTTATAAAATTATAATATATTTTAATTTAATTTTAAATAATTATTTATCGAATTTGAGAAATATATATATTAATATATTTAAATTCTATTTATAAAAAATACCATTCATATTAATAAAATATTTGATTTATTAATCATTATATTATAAATTTATTTTTAAATTATTTAATTATATTTAAAACTTTTTAATTATTTATACAACGAATATAAACTTTTTTATATTATAAATAAAAAGTAGTAATTCCATTTTTATCATAATAATAATTCTTATATTTTATTTATTCGTTTATTATTTAATTATGTTATTAAATACTTTTATAACGTTTATTTTTGAATTCTTTTGATTCGTATTATTATTAATTAAAGAAATATTATTTTAATTATCGACAATGTTTATATTTTCGAACTCTACAACGTACGTTTTTAATCCGAATTTAATTTAATTAAATATTAAACGGTATTGTAATATTCATTGTTTAAATATATACTAAAATAAAATACACAAAAAATAGTAAATATAATATTAGGTCATATAATAATTATTATATATATAATAAATCGGGTATATTATTAATATTTATTAATTGAATTTATAAATACTTTATTATTTAAAAATATAGTTCGTTTTTATTAAAAATAAAAATAACGAATTTATTAATCTAATCGGATTAAAATAATTAACTTAAATTTTTTTTTTGCCGATTTTTAATAGTTTTTATTTTGAAAAATTATTATATTTTATTATTTTTAATAAATAATAAATAAATTATAATTTGTTTATAAAAACGTTTATATTATATATTATCTTTTATAATAAATTACAACGATACTATTAACGTTAAAAACGTTGAAATTTCCATTTCTTTTAAAAATAATATAATATATAAGGCTTAAATTTAAATTGAAAATTTTTAATATAATAATAATTCTTTTAACTATATTAAAGCTATTTTTCGAAATTTATATCAAACTTTGTATAAATATATTATATAATATTTCAGTATTAACGAAAAAGTTTGTTACGTTATATTAAATAAGTTTTAAATCGAAATAAGTAATTATTATTGTAAATATTTTAAAAAACTTTTTATTAAAAGTAATATATATGTATTTTTAAAGGTGAATTTAGTTTATTAATTATTTCGTATTATAAAATAGATTTTCAATTTTTAAAATTAGCCGTATTTATTCAATCTATATACGTATATTTATATATAATTAATAATTAATAATTTTTAAGTTCAATTTTATAAACTTTAAATTACGTGATTATTTTTAAATAATTTTATAACTAAGTACGTTTAACTTTAAAGAAAGCTTTTTTTATAAAATAAAACTTTAAACTTCTGTATCTTCTAAACGATAACCATAAATTTCGCCGTTATATTTTATTTGCTTTTTTAAATTAGAATTCTTTTTTCGTTTAAATCTTTTATTATTAAAATATTTAATAAGTTTATTTAGCAATTTCGGAAATTTCTTTTAATTACACGTTTATTACTTAATATAGTATTGAAAATAAGTCTTTTATTTCCTTTAACGTCATTTTTTAATTTATCTAGCGTTGTTTTATAATTTGAAAATTTTTTTAAATTAGAATTAATAATGGCAATATTTTATTCAAAGTTATTACTTTATTTTGCTGTCGGTAACGATTAAATTCATTATTATTTGCTTAGATTAAATAATCGATATTCTTTTTAACGTCCCGTAACTCTTTTAATAATAACGATTATTAATATTATTATAAATAAAAAAGTAAAATCTAAGATTAAAAAAGGTTCGAAAATAATTATAATATAATTAACGTGCCACATATATAAACACGAAACACATATAAGTAAACCGCTTTTTAGCACTTTCTAATCATGCACCCAAATAACTTAATCTTAATACTTTAAATTAATTTAATTTAATCGAATATATCTTTGCTAACAATATTTACAGCTTTTTAACAAATGCACATATTATATCAAGGCTTATTACGGATGCTATATAACCATTCCTTCCTGCCAATCTATCCGTAACTTAACTAACTTTCGCAATTATTAGAAGCAACTTTTTGCTATAAGCTTTTTATTAATTAAAAGAATTTATTTATTTTATATAACGAGTATTTATCTTTTCAGAAAACGTTTATTTTAATCGTATAATTACGTAGGTCTCGAATTATTACAAAATCAAATCCAACACGCCTTGCCACATACCCCGCGAAAGGCTCCGGAACGCCCCCTAACGCGCCCTTTAACGCCCCTCCAGCGCGCCTATTAACACATCTTATAACGCGTTTTCCGACGTATTTTACAGCATATATTTTTAACGACCGAGCCAAATAAAAAATACTTACGTTTGTAAATTAAGAATTTGGTTAATAATCGCTTTTTCGGCGATTACATTTAATTTTAACGAAATAGAAATAATACTAACTAGAACGCGTTAAAAGTTAAACAGTTACGGGCGGATTAACAAAAAGGAATAATTATATAACGTCCGTAATAAATCATGATATAATACGTACACATATCGAAAAGTTAAAAATATAATTGATAAAAATATATTTAATTAATTTAAATGAATTTAAGGTATTATAGTAAAGTTATTTAAGTGTATTGCTGGAAAATGCCAAAAAGTAGTTCGCTTATATATATCTCTCGCTTATATATATGGCACGTTAATTATTTTTATTATTATATATTATATTTAAAATATTCTACATTTAAAATACGTTTTTATTTAATATTTTTCTGGTTGTATTTTAATGTTTTTAAAAAAGTTTATTGAATTTCTTTTTTAATTTAATATGTTGAAAAATTTAAAGAGGTATAAATATACGAAAGCTTTATAATAAAATAATTATACTATTTTCGGTAATATATAATACATTATTTCGTTTGTTTTCGATACTTTATGTAAAGAATTTCTTTATATTAAAAATAATATTTTATATAATATACATTATGCTGATTAATAAATTCTTTATCCGGCAAATATTCGTTGACTTATATTTAATAGGATATTTTATTTATGTTTTAAGATTTAATTTTCAGAATTAATTTTTGCAAATCGTTTTTAAAAATATAACGTATATTTTATAAATATAAATTTTAATAATTAAATTATCTTTAAATATATATTAAATATAAAAGTATTTATATGATATTTATAAAAAAGGAAAAATATCTTAGAATTTAATTATATAAATATATTATTATTCCATAAATTCTTATTTGTAAAAAGGTTAAGAAGTTTCAAATTTTTTATAATTCAAACCTTTTTTAAATTATCTTTTTCGAATGTTTTATAATATTATTTTGTAATTATATGTATAATGTATAAAGTTTATACGGTATACGTTTTTTATTTTTGAAAAAGTTTACGATTTTAAATCTTTTTAATATTTTCGTTATTAGATTCGAAAATTTTAAGAATATTTAAAATTGGTAAATTATTACGTTTAAAAAGTATTAAAATATTTTTTCCAAACTTTCGGTTTTTTAATTTTTAAAGTGAAGGTTAAACTTATATCCGGAATAACGGTTAATAAGTAATACAAAATTTCTATATTTGTCAGAAATTTTTGGAAATTAAAGAATTTAATTATAAATTTTCATTTCATTTTTAATAATTTCGTTTAAAGTTTTCGTTTATTTTATCTTTTTATTGTTATATGTTTATAAACCTTAAAACTTATAAGTCTTAATTTTTTAATTTAAACTTTTCCAAAATAATTAATAACATAATTTAAAACTTCTGGGTTTAGATATTTTAACTATAAATGTTAAAGTTTTATTAAATTAATATTTAAATGTTTTTCAAATTAAAAATTAAGTTTGTTTTACGCATTTTAAATAAGGTTTTAAATATATTTATTAAAATGTTTTCGATTAGAAATTACTTTTAATTATCCGTTAAATAATAAAAATATTATTATTTTTCGGCTTTAATAATTATTAATAATTTTATTATTTTATTAATATTTCTTTTCGAAATAAATATAACAATATTAAATTCTATACAAAGTTTTCGAAATAAAGTAAATCGTATAATTGCATAATTAATAGTTTATTTAATTTATCGACTTTAATATCGAATCTTTCCGTATTTTAAAATATTTTTTTTTAAAGTTCGTTTAAAGTAAAAGGTTACGTAATAATTTTAAAAATAATAAAAGTTATTTTTAAGTTAAAAATGATTAAATTCTTTAAGGCATATATAAATAAATTCAAGATGTTCTTTTTTTATAAACGTTGTATAAAAAAAAGTTTTAATTTTTTTAAATTTTTAAAAAGAATTAATTATTAAATTTTTGTTTTAATATTTTTTTTTGTCATTGGATGTCGTTTTTTAATGTTATATTGTTTATTATCCGGTATCTAATTAAGTTTTATAGCGGAAAAAAAGGTTTATATTTAATAAGAACTTTTTTAAGAAGTATATAAAAATATTTGGAAAATTAATAAACTTGTAATTAAGTACGATAACGTTTTCCGTTTTTTATCTTTAAATTAAAATTTTAACATTTTCGTTTAAAATAATTCCGGAAATTTTATTTTTTATTTTTTATTATTTAAAATGTTTTTTTATTTTGTTTTAGAACTGGCAGTAATTACTTTTAGTCCTTTTTTGCTTAAATTACATTTTTAATAATTCTTTTCTTTCGATAAACCTTTTTTTTATAAAAGGCCGGCAAAGATACGGTTATATTTTTTTAAACAAATTCTATAAAAATATAAAATCTTGTATTCGTTTTACATATTATTTATAGTTTTTAAATATGCAAGGTCAGTGCTATTAGGTATCTAGCTATTTACAAGCTGACGCCGACACGAAGTCACACAAGATATATACATACACGTCTGGTAACACGACGCGACCGGGGAGCACCTCCAAAAACTGTACCCACAGGCGGGCCGGATGAAAAACCAATAGAGGTCATAAACACGATAACAAACAAAGGAAGTACACGATAATTTGATTGGTTCCAGAGCTTACCCCGCAGCTAGCTCCAACGCCCCCAACCACTCCAATTGGCGCCGACACGAAACAGGAGCCAAAGCTCCTAATGGTCCGTACAATAAGCTTGCCATCACCCAAAGCACGTTGTCCCAAGCTGGATTCGAACCAACATGTCTTTCGCACGCTGCAGGTTGCCCAGGCCTACGGCGATTGAAACGCGATACCCAGGCTCGCGACCACTAAGCCATTGGGACATAGTTTTTAAATATAAAAACTTTTTATTTATAATATTATTTTTACGTATTATTCGAAGGGTTAAAATTTAATTATTTAAAATAAAGATTATTATTATTAATAAATTTATAATTTAAGTGCAAGAATTTGTTATTTCGGATATCTTATATTTGTAATTTTTAGTTATAAAAACTTTTAATTTTTTTTAAATTTTTTTTATATAATTTAACGAAAAATCTAAAATATTAACGATATTAATTTTAAATGTTATTAATTAGGTTATTTTAATATAACGTCCTATATTACCTTACCGAATAACTTTTAATATATCTTAATATAAACCGGTTTATAAAAAACTTACTAATAAACTTAATTACTTAGGTTAAAAAACGAAAGCCAAAATTGAATTATATAATATTTAATGTTAAATATAAAATGGTTTAATTTATTTTAAATAAATAATATTGCAGCAAATCTTTTTTGAAACCGATATTATTTTGAATTTGGGAAAATTAAAAACGATTGAAAAAACTTTAATTATCTACCGAATGCTTAACCTCAATTTATAAATATTTTCTATCCGGCTTTAATATATTTAAAATATGGTTAATATATTAACAGCTTCGTAATTCTCCAGCTTGTATCGTTTTAAAATTTGAACTTCGAAGTTTTTAAGCTTGCTATTACCTTTTCTTCCCAGTTTCGCCAATATTCCCGCTATAATTATCATACTTTCCGGCATACGTTTTTATAAAGATTAATTACCGTTATTTTCGTAAATCAAAACGTATTCGAAAATTAAAAGCCGAAATCGATCATTTTAGAAAAAGAAATTTAGATCGATAATAATAACGATAATTTTAATTTATCCGGTAATTTTTTAGTAATTTTATAACGTTAATAAAACGGTTTTAATAATAATTTTACCGTTATGGATTACCGGTATCGTATATTCGGATTTATGTAATATAATATTTAATGTAATTCGAAAAACTATAAACACGATCGAACTGTAGAATTAACAAAAGTTACGAAAAATGCTAACCTTTTATACGTAATTAAAATTTATCGTTAAGGTTTACCTTTAAAGTTTTCCTTTAAGGTTTATCCTTAAGATTTACCGCGTAAAACTTAATATCTTTTAAGTTATATTATTTAACCCTGCCGAACCCGAGCATAAGGTTTACCAGGCTCGAAGCTTATCGGCAACCATGCATATAAGCCTTCCAAGCCGACATTAATTAAGAAGTTACGTGCTTACGAAGGTCGAATAGTCGGCTTTAAAGTAAGGCTTTATAGGGCCGAGGTATTAATTTATCTTAACTGTAAAATTATTAAATAATTATCGTGTTCAAAAATATTAAGTATACTATTTATCGAATAAATTATATCGTATAATAATTTTCTGTGTCTTTAGCTCAGTCTAGAAAATAAGGCTTAAACCTATTCGACCTTGCATATATTATTAGCTTAATATATTACGGATTACGTGGAACTCAATTAAACGTCGGAATTTAATCAACGATAAAAAACATGTTAAATACGTTTAAATTAAAAAAATAATTATTAACGGATTATATTTTAAAAATTAAAAATATTTGGTAAATAATACGAATATATTAGAGTTATAATTATAAAATATGGTATTATAAAAGAAAATATAATTTCGACGGAATTAAATTTTTAATAAAGCTTTTTATAATAATAGATATAATAATTATTAATGCCGAAAAAGGTAAAATATTTAAAGAAATATAATAAAAACAATAAGAAATAGATTAAAATTATTTGAATTATTAATTTTTAAAATTGAATTATATAGTTATTTATTATTATAATAAAAAACCATTATTCTAGGTTTTAATATTAAAATAATTTATTATTCATAAACGATTAAAAGATTATATTAAATGATAAGAATTAAATAATAAATGGAATAAATTTAGAATAAATTTAGCATTTTAATAACTACATTTAAACGCGCACGAAAAGTTCGAATGGTTTTTTTTTTTTAACAGTTACCGTAGTTATTATTCGATAAAATTCGAAAAATATCATATTAATAATAATATTATTACGTTTTATATACTTACGTATTTTTCGTATCGGTTTTAACTTTTAAATATATATATATATATATATATATATATTACAAGCTATTTATTTAAGATATATTA